>CM074299.1:1709637-1934637 GCA_037194245.1 Opsariichthys bidens
AGAGCGCTCAACATGCTGCAGCTGAACAAAACGCATGCAAATAGAAAAAACGGCAGCAAATTAAGAAAACATCTTCATCACTTTGACAACACGCATGCTGCAAATACTCACAATGCAATTAAATACAGAAACACACTGCAAATCAATGCAACCAAATACAGAAATGCACTACAAATACTTACAATGCAACAAATACTCACAACGCAACCAAATACTCACAACGCAACCAAATATAGAAACACACTGCAAATACTCACAATGCAACCAAATACAGAAATGCACTATAAGTACTTACAATGCAACAAATACTCACAACGCAACTAAATATAGAAACACACTGCAAATACTCACAACGCAACCAAATATAAAAACACACTGCAAATACTCACAATGCAACAAAATACAGAAATGCACTACAAATACTTACAATGCAACAAATACTCACAACGCAACCAAATACTCACAACGCAACCAAATATAGAAACACACTGCAAATACTCACAATGCAACAAAATACAGAAATGCACTACAAATACTTACAATGCTGCAAATACTCACAACGCAACTAAATACAGAAACACACTGCAAATACAATGCAACCAAATACAGAAATGCACTACAAATACTTACAATGCAACAAATACTCACAACGCAACCAAATATAGAAACACACTGCAAATACTCACAATGCAACCAAATACAGAAATGCCTAATCTGAAGGTTGCCGGTCCGATTCCCACGCCGGCAGGAATTGAAAGTGGGGATTGTGAATAAACAGCATTCTCTCCACCTTCGATACCATGACTAAAGTAAGTGACCCAGACCATGACACTTGTAAGTCGCTTTGGATAAAAGCGTCTGCTAAATGATGAAAAATGAAAAAATGTGCTGCAAAGCTCCACAATGCAAACAAATCCAGAAACGTGCTGCAAATAGCACTGACCACAACTGAAATGTTTCATGGGGATCCTAACAAGTGACGAATCTGGCTGGGACTCGATGGTGGTGTTGTCGATAACCTGAAAATTGATCGTATGTGCATTGTGAGTATTTGCTGTTTCTGTATTTGGTTGCAATGTGAGTATTTCTATCTGCTTTTGGATTTGGTTGCATTGTGAGTATTTGTAGCACATACAGTACTGTGCAAAAGTTTTAGGCAGGTGTGAAAAAATGCTGTAAAGTAAGAATGCTTTCAAAAATAGACATGTTAATAGTTTATATTTATCAATTAACAAAATGCAAAGTGAGTGAACAGAAGAAAAATCTACATCAAATCAATATTTGGTGTGACCACCCTTTGCCTTCAAAACAGCATCAATTCTTCTAGGTACACTTGCACACAGTTTTTGAAGGAACTCGGCAGGTAGGTTGGCCCAAACATCTTGGAGAACTAACCACAGTTCCTCTGTGGATTTAGGCAGCCTCAGTTGCTTCTCTCTCTTCATGTAATCCCAGACAGACTCGATGATGTTGAGATCAGGGCTCTGTGGGGGCCATACCATCACTTCCAGGACTCCTTGTTCTTCTTTACACTGAAGATAGTTCTTAATGACTTTCGCTGTATGTTTGGGGTCGTTGTCATGCTGCAGAATAAATTTGGGGCCAATCAGATGCCTCCCTGATGGTATTGCATGATGGATAAGTATCTGCCTGTACTTCTCAGCATTGAGGATACCATTAATTCTGACCAAATCCCCAACTCCATTTGCAGAAATGCAGCCCCAAACTTGCAAGGAACCTCCACCATGCTTCACTGTTGCCTGCAGACACTCATTCGTCTACCGCTCTCCAGCCCTTCGGCGAACAAACTGCCTTCTGCTACAGCCAAATATTTCAAATTTTGACTCATCAGTCCAGAGCACCTGCTGCCATTTTTCTGCACCCCAGTTCCTGTGTTTTCGTGCATAGTTGAGTCGCTTGGCCTTGTTTCCACGTCGGAGGTATGGCTTTTTGGCCGCAAGTCTTCCATGAAGGCCACTTCTGACCAGACTTCTCCGGACAGTAGATGGGTGTACCAGGGTCCCACTGTTTTCTGCCAATTGTGAGCTAATGGCACTGCTTGACATCTTCCGATTGCGAAGGGAAGTAAGCATGATGTGTCTTTCATCTGCTGCAGTAAGTTTCCTTGGCCGACCACTGCGTCTACGGTCCTCAACGTTGCCTGTTTCTTTGTGCTTCTTCAAAAGAGCTTGGACAGCACATCTGGAAACCCCTGTCTGCCTTGAAATTTCTGCCTGGGAGAGACCTTGCTGATGCAGTATAACTACCTTGTGTCTTGTTGCTGTGCTCAGTCTTGCCATGGTGTATGACTTTTGACAGTAAACTGTCTTCAGCAACCTCACCTTGTTAGCTGAGTTTGGCTGTTCCTCACCCAGTTTTATTCCTCCTACACAGCTGTTTCTGTTTCAGTTAATGATTGTGTTTCAACCTACATATTGAATTGATGATCATTAGCACCTGTTTGGTATAATTGTTTAATCATACACCTAACTATATGCCTACAAAATCCCTGACTTTGTGCAAGTGTACCTAGAAGAATTGATGCTGTTTTGAAGGTAAAGGGTGGTCACACCAAATATGGATTTGATTTAGATTTTTCTTCTGTTCACTCACTTTGCATTTTGTTAATTGATAAATATAATCTATTACCAAGTTTATTTTTGAAAGCATTCTTACTTTACAGCATTTTTTCACACCTGCCTAAAACTTTTGCACAGTACTGTATGTTGTCAAACTTATGATGCTTTCTTTTTTTTCTTCTTGTTTTTTGGTGTTTTTATTATTATTATTTGCATGGGTTTTCTGCAGTTGCAGCGCGTTGAGCTTTCTCAGCCTCCATACTTTACACTCTGTGTGCATGGCTTTCATTGCAAGAATGCTTATGTAATGCCCCCTAAAAATTGTCCTTAATAACAATTAAGGATAAGTCGCTTTAAAAATCCGTCGTTTTGCACTTTTCTCATATCTGTATATGTTGTTATCCATTTTGAGCACTCACTTTCTTTACAAGACATGCATGTCATTTTAATAGTGATAATGATTTAGCTTGAGGCTGAAATAACGCAGCCTGTTTGTACATGCCCGAATACCTCACTGTGGAGTTGAACACCAACTGCTTCCAAAGGAGTTTACCTACTGCTGCGTATTAATTGTGATAATGCATTTCTCATAATTACCTTCCAAAATGGGCATTCTACTTTGCAGTGACAATGCTGTGCAACAGGTGCAGATTATGCATAATTTTTTATTTTTTTTTGGATTGGCCACAAGAAGAACAAGTTAATTGAAGCACGTGAATGTACAATACAAAGTGAACTTTTGCATATTGAATATTTCACTCTTTCCCCCTTGTTCTCTAAAAAAAGTTGCCAGTCAGCGAACAGACAGTTTGCTTTTAAACAACATCAACAATTTTATTCTAGCTTCTTTCTCTATCAACATATTGGGAACTCGGGTAAGTTTCATAAATAAAAAAAAAAAAAAATTTCGAACAAAGAACTGAGAAAGTCTTGATAAAAGACTTGGTCCAGATTGGATTCAGAATGATGATCAAAGCCTAGATCGAGTCCATCGACACCCCCAAAGCTTGCACAGACGTATAGATATTTGTGTTTTTGACATTTCATTTGATAATGTTAGGCATTTTCATTTATATGCTGTTTAATGTTTGATGATCACGTTAGGTTAATTGTGCATGAGCAATCTTTTAGATATTTTTCTTCTCTTGTTTTTTGATCCAGAGATTTTGTACTCTTTCTGAAGATGAGTAACCATGTCCCCTACCATATAACTGTGAAAACATAAAAAAAGTCAGGAAAAAATGGCAGGGAAGCGTCGTCACAAATGATGCAACATCTTTTCAAGGGCGGGGAAAGATTTCAATTTGGATAAATGGGTGCAGAGGCAATTTTAATACATTTTTTGAGGAAGAGCAATTTTTTGCATCGGTCCTTTCCATCACTAGATCACAGACAGACATGCAAAGGTCTAGAGCGAAACAAAAAGTGAGATGAATCGACAAATGTAATGTTATTCACACTGAAAACAAATATTTCTTAGGTTGAACGAGTAAAATTTACTGTGGTCATTTTAGATAGCACAACACACATTTCTGCTTAATGGGAAAATTTTCCCATCACCCTCATGTTGTTCCAAACCTGTATGAGTTTATTTTAGAGTCAAACAGGTTTGAAACAACGTGAGGGTGAATAAATGATGATTTTTTGGGTGAACTTAAGAAATAAACAACAAGTTAGCTCTATGCTAAGCTAGTGAGCAAAGATGTTAGCTTGCTAACCGCAGATGAACTGTAAACACAAAAAAAAACGGGAAATGTTGACCAGTTTTAGCTTCAGTAATATAATGTGAGATGCCATTGAAAATCCATTTATTTATATATTTTGTGATGCGCCACATTAGCGATATCTTGTTGTTCTGTAGTAGTAGTATGAACGAGAACTTCAGGCATTGGACATGATTTGGTTTCAAAGTCTTTGTTCATAATAGGCCTTGTGACCGTCTTCTCTATTATTCTGCAGCAGTAGTCCGGAATGTACATTATAATTTGGGTGTTCATTTGACCTCCTATGATAACTGTGTAATTGGATGTGCTGGTTGATGGATCTACATGTTGAGAGGCCTGTATGTACATTTCATCTGGGGTTAAAGAAACCCGCGGGCCCAAGCCAGTGTAGACCACCTGCTCGCCCACTTGCTATCTCCAGCGGAAGCAAGCTGAGCGTCAAGGGAGATCTCAGACACAGCAGGCTCTTAGCAGTATGGGCTCAGCTGGTAGCTGCCAGGTCACAAAGTCATTAATTGAGTGTGTGTGTGTGTGTTCTACTGTGTGGGTGGCTTTGGATTTCATACTACTGAATTAAAGCTATGAGGCATAGCAGCTGTAGAATCTCTCGAGACTTTCTCTGCAACTAAAATGGCTGCTTTTTGGCAGTAATTCAGATGTAAATATGGTAATGGCTCATTATGGTCATTGTAAAAATAAAGTCCGGCTGCAGCCTGTGTATACTGTGATATTATGATGAAAGTTATATTCATAGATGTTTGTGTTTAATGCAATGCAAAAATTTATTTAATTTTCAAAAAAGTCCATTTCAAAAGCTAATTGTTATCGATCAGGAACATAACTGTTCTTTGTATTTACGTTCTTTTCGTATGGTTTTGAAAAACTTTTGCGTAATTTTCAAGAAAAGGTTTGACTCTAAAATTGTCATGTGGTGTAACCATCAAGTAAAAAGTAATATCTTTTCTTTACACCTTAATATAATCCATTTTTAATTAATAATAAATATCATTAAGTTTTTGAAGCGTTCCACTACATGACATTTGGCACTTATTGACCAACTTGTTTGGTGGACAAAACCTTTTCAAATGTTAATAAGCAGTGATGCAATTTTGTTTAAATATTTTTTTCTAAGAAAACAATAATAAGGTTGTCCAACTACTTTTCTTTTGCATGAATTTCTAGATGGACAAAGCAATCTTCAAATATTATGAGAGGTGTTAAAAGAGTTGGAGCAGAAGACCACACAAACCTGTGTGTTATCAGTGGCCCTCCCTTCTGTCCCGAGGGCAAGGCAGTGAGAAAAAAGATTATGGTGACTGGCTGACTGTCAGAGCTGAGTATTGTTGTGTGAATGAGCACCATCAGCACATCTGATTCTGACATTCTTTAGCCGTCCCGTCAGGTCATGTGAGTGCGAGGCACTGGGAAATGTGAGCGATTGAGACGAAGTGATTTTGTGTACATAACCTAGAGAGGTTTCGGTAGGGCTCTGTAAACAAAAAGGGAACAAGAAACACGTTTAAATTTAGTCATTTACTGAATAGTCCAAGCAACTGACAGACTGGAATATTTTATTGGCCAATTAAAATAAAAGAGTGGCATTAACTGTTGTATAATCAGATTATCAGTTACCAGTAGTGGTCAATATTGCATATTTAATTGTGAACACTCGATTACAATTAAAATTAAGATTACTTTGTCATCATCCAATCCAATTAATCCATTCTTTAAAAACGCTAATAATTTACACACGTTATGTAATCTTTTGCAATATAATCAAAATTATATTGTGATTCTTAAGTTTACTTGTGTAGCATTGAAAACTTTTTATTTATTTTTTATTTTTAATGTCAAGTCATTTTAATATCGTTAAATTGGTTAATCAACATTTTATTGAAGCTTGTTTCTGCCACTGAATAAAAAATAAAAAGGTAATTGTGACTTTCTCACAATTCTGACTTTTTTTTCTCAGAATTGCCAGATATAAACTCGCAATTGCAATTTAAGTCGGAATTGACAATGTCAATTCTGATAAAAAAAGGCAGAATTGCTAGATTAGATCTCGCAATTCTGACATTAAAACTCGCAATTACGATTTTATATCCAACAATTTATATTACAATTGCGAGATAAAAAAAAAAGTCACAATTATTTATTTCTTTTTTTCTGTGAAGGAAATAAGCCTACATACCATTTACATTTTTACCCAAAACATGAAAATAATCATCGGTAATCAGTCACCCATCATTTTAAAATCGCTGCATAGTTCTAGTTTCAGAAATGATGTCAATTGCAGCGCTTCAAGGAAGTCATTCCAACATAAAATTAAAATTAAGACCACAGCTTTTTTTTGTTTGTTTTTTGGATTAGCTTTGAATCCCAGTTTGAAATTTTATAATTTGTTTCAGAGCTGGTTGGTTCGGTTCACTGAATTTTATTGAGTTTAATGCTTATAGAGAAAACGAATGGGGAAAATAACCAAGTGTTCGTGTGGTCTACTATTGCGCGTGTGTGTGTGTGTGCACGATTTTGTAAATATGTTTCATTACATGACAGAAAGTCATTGACACAGGGTGTGTATAAGAAAAAGTGGGTGGGAGAAGTAGCACACCATGGCCTGGTGTGGAATGTCACACCGGGATTAGAGTTTTGGGATTCAGCTCTGGGATGTGTCATATCTACAGCTCATTCTGACTCAAACACCTCTCAGACACATTTTGGAGACGGCCAAGTTGATGGAGGCCCTGGGTCCGTCAAGGGATAGGTAGGTGGAGCAGGTCAGGTGGGGGTGGGTGGTGATTCTGAAGGGCGTGTGATATGTTGCTCAGTTTTCTCAGTACAAAACTGAATGTACAGTAATAAACTTTTACTCATTAACTAACCATCCCAGCTGTGGGTGAAGTCCAAAGTAGAGACAACGGTGTGAGCTCAGAAACAGAAGTGAATCAACGGTTTGTAAATCATTTCCCCCTCTCAGCAGATAGCACACTAGAAATTGTAGGTGGCCGCTTACCACCTCAAGTCAAAAGAGCCCATGGTCTCTAGATATGCCTTAGGTCCTTCCTTTATTGTAAATCCGTAGGATTTTTCATTTATTTTCGGGTGTGTCACCTGTAGTTGTGTGATTGACCTCACCCTTGCTAAGTGTAATTGGTTCGTTCATGACGAAAGGTGTAGAGCTGATCTTAAATTAATCTGTCATAATCTGCTGTGGTTTATTGCCTTACTTTTTCTTTTTTTTACAGTACAGTGTATGGACATACCAAAGTGGGTGTGTAAATGTGATTCTTGAGAAAACACCCACACCCAGTGTTCACACAGGCACTCGCTATCGTTCACCTGCAGGCCTGGCAGGAGTTGCGGCTTGTTTGCATTTTACGTGTTTCGACATGTTTTTGACATGGCTACACCCAGCTAGGTGTGTCCTGATGCCATTTCCATAGTGAATGGAGTTACCACTCACTGGACCTTTTTATGTGCAAAACCTCTTACCAAAAACGTAACTTTCGAAACTCTAAAGAACCATTTCAGTGTGGTGTAGTAACACACAAAAGTATATTTGTGTCAGCGCGAGGCGTATTTTGGCATGAGTATAAATGCTGACAGCAGTTGCAAACCAACAAACATCTGCTTAGAATTGTTGTTTGTGCCGCCTAGAGAAAAGGTTTGCCAAAAAAACTCTACTTACTGGCACAGCAGCCACACAGGCACCGCTGTCTTCGAGTGCCGACACGTAAAGCATCCAAAATATGTGTTCGATCTGTTCTCATGATGTTCTTTGAAGCACGGCACATGTACATGTTGTCGATCATGTGATCTTTTAGTCACAACATTTAGTCGGTCTAAAATGTTACTACTTTTCATTTCTTTTTGGCTGTAGGGCCGGGCATTCCTTCCGATCGGGCAATGTCAACCTCTGATTATGTGCATTTTGAAACGTTAATTGGATTGAGTCCATCAAAACCACTTCACTGTGAACTTAGGTGCTTGGTTAATGCGCACTAATGTTTTATACAGAAGTCATCTGTTGCAAGGCTTTGCTAGTCCTCATTGGCTGCTCGAATAAACTGATCAGGTTCTTATTCCCTGATCAGTCCCACCACTTTTAGGAATATTACCAGGATAGAACAGATCATTGTTGCTGGGATGCTCATGTCGGATCTTATTCGGCTATTGGTAACAAAAATAAAGTGTGTTTGCTTTTGGTGTTGTTTTTCATGTAGTAATTCTTTTGAATTGAATCTGCTCTTGTGCTTTTAAACTATGAATCTGTACTTTAACCTTTTTATATTGGAAAACTTTTATTATTATGAAATAATAATAATATTAATACAAATATTTTTAATTTTTAATCCAATTAATTGGAAAGTTATACTCTTTATTTATCATGTAGAAGACTATAATATTTTTTGCAAATAATTTATATGTGATTAATAGAGTTAAAAATAAAATATTTTAAAATAACGTAAAATATTTGCTAGTGTTTTGATCTGTATTTTCTCTTTGTCATTTTATGCTTATATATATCTAGTCATGAGAAGAAGAAAAAAGCAAGAGCAAATGCCTTTTGAAGATGCTTTTAAATGGATATTTGGATATAAAGGAAGTAGTAGATCAGATGAATTAGATCCGTTTTATGGAGACACATTTATTTGGCCAAAAATGTAATGTTTATACCGGCTCTCTGATAAATGCTCTTCTCTGGAGCTCAAAGGTTTTTGTTAGATAGTCAGAATGTGCTATAAAAGAGAAATGGAGGAGGGTTGGAGAGAAATAATTGATGAAGTATGAGGAGGAGTTCAAATAAAGCCAGGAAGGAGACTGTAAAATGGCACCATAAAAAAGTTATGGCAGACAAATCAATTTAGTCTGTTCCTGCTTCTTTTGAGAATAAGGTTTTATTGTTGCCTTGTTTTAAGTTATGAATGGATTTGAAGAAACCTATTGTCCTTTCACCTGAAATGGATGTTGTGTTTAAATGCGTGAGAGTTGGAGAAAGGGGAGGTCTTTGGTGTGTAGAGGGCGTGTAAATGTCGAAACAAGCAGAGCCGGTTTTGTGAGGTTGTTGTGCATGCAGTGGAGCATTCGCTCACACACCTTGCTTGAGAAGCCAAGGGTCAAAAACACACCGCTGGCGTTCACCTTCACTGGCGCCCCCTCCCTCCCTGCTTCTCCCCTTCTCCCATGATCCTCTGCACTAGTTTCGATTGCTTGTGTTTGTTTGAACTTCAGTTTCTGAATGGTGCTAAGAACAGATTGCAGGATGACTTGATTGCATTTTTAGCAAGCTTAAGCTGCTTTTTGGCACAAATAATATTTCATATTTGTTTTTTGTCTTACAGGTGTTACTTTTGAACTGTTTGGTTTGAGTCCGGGAGGCCAAAATGGAAATGCACAGTAAGTACATGTAATTATTGCAATATTAATACGCCACATTATTCATTTATTATTTTAATGTTATGACTGAAAACGTGACGGGGTTTAAATACATTTGACAATCAGTTTTATTATCAATTTGACTGCACTGACACTATTGGATGTATATGAAATTTGAAGAGCTGCTTTACAGAATTGGCTTTGATTCATAATTGAAGAATTTTGCAACAGTGAAAATAATGAACTGAACTGCATCAACATTGAACCCACATTCCATTGAATTTTTATGTGTTCTGCTGTCACAAATTAATACGTTTTTGATTATAAGAGCAGTAGAGCAGTACATTTTGTAATATAAAACATGACACCACCCACTAGGGGGAGGAGCGTAAGCATCGTTTCAATGAGAACACAATATCCGATTTCAAAAGGGTTTTCACAGGATGTACGCCCAATTCTTGATGATTAATCAGTCCCTCCAGATAAACGTGGATTTGTTTTGTGATTGTTGCGGGCAAAAATCCTTGATTTTGCGGCACGTTTTCTTAAAAAATGCGATGGAATATGCGGGATGTTTTTGCAATTTTATGCGATGAAAAACTACGGTTTGATCCAAAAGAGGAAAAAATGTGATTTCCCCCAACACCCTGTTCTCACTAGACTACCTTAATGTAAAAGAGTCATTTCTTATTACTTCCTATGATAAACAAGCATACTAAATCACAGAATATTGGAGTTCTCGTTCTGTTTTATTTCAGACTTTAATCAACACATGGCTCAAACTTACAAAAGATTGAGTCAAACAAGTTCTGTAGCTTTGCAAAAGCAATATTCTGCAACTTCTGTAATGAATAAATAAAAAAATAAAATGTGTGCTTCCTGTTTTACAGAGGTAGCTGTACAAAACAGACATCTGTTAAATCAAGTGCTTCCAGTGCAATCTCTTACTGCAACGTAAATTATTTTACACACTACCAATATACAGCGTCGTCTTCCGTCTGCGGCCCAACACGCAGTTGCATGGAGTGCAAAATAATTTGCCCCCACTGTCATGTGACACACCAGGAAACTGCTTCGCGCGCTCTTTTGAGCTTATTTTTCTTGGCAAATGAGAATTATTTGCGTGCTTCATCACGGTTTCACCGCGGGGTTTACAGACGACGTTCACGTCGCGCCATTACGTCACTTCATGAGGTTCCCATGGCAATGGGGGAAAATAATGGCGCTTTACTTGTGTGAAGTCAACGCAACATTTTTCAACTTTCTGCTAAGATATATGAGTTTTTTTGCAACGAAAATACATGGATTATGAAATCATGCTAGCCCTGCATATTTTTCTGGCTGAAATCGGCAATTTATGCGGCGAAAGTGCAGCGTATTTGAAAAAATGCGACCCCCGCATAAATATACGGACTTTGGCTGATTGTGCATGAAATCAAGCGATCGCATAATCGCATTTTTCTGGAGGGACTGATTAATACAATACGTGATAGAGTAAAAAAGAGCATCCCGTTATGGGGAGACTGACAGTTAAAGGGTTAAAATTAAGTGAACATTGGAGTTTTGTGCCTTTTTTCCCCCCAAGTTTAATAGCTTTGAGGTCATTTATACCCCTTTTGCAGGGCATGAAAAGTATTCTCGTTGCTTTATAATAAGGTTAAACAACTGTACTAACATGATCTGTTTTAAATATGCCTCTCTGGGCATCTGAAAGTATTAATTATCTCGCTGGCAATGGAGGCCTCACTGAGCCATCGGATTTCATCAAAAAGATCTTAATTTGTGAAGATGAACAAAGGTCTTACAGGTGTGGAACGACATGAGGGCGAGTAATTAATGAGAGAAAAGTCTGTAACTAAAAACCGATTGCCGATCGTGTGTTTGGAGCAAAGTTATTGTTAGTCAACTGGTGCATCTATACAAAACAAGTCACACCACAAGAATTATTTTTTAGGTTGCACAGACTAAATTTGGGGAGCGTATGCAACCAAAATGTTCCATGGTGCTTTGCATGATTATGGGAGTAACTTAAAGACTTTTTTTTATGGTTTTATAAAAAAAAGGTAATGGATCAACTCAAATCATGTTGTGTTTGTGTGTGTGTCAGTGGCAGAGGCCCCAGGCGCGATGAAGGTAACAGAGTGGCAGCAATCGTATTATGGGACAGATTCAGGCATCCAATCAGGAGCCACTACGGTTCGCTCAGATGAAGATGGAACGGAGTACAGCACCAAGAAAATCACCTACACTACCACATTCACAGAGAACCCTGCAGGTGAAAACATCATATGCTGTACATCAAGATTATTTTATGATGTTGCCGTTTTCCCATATCAGTGTAATCGCCTTTGTCAGGATCCCCACTATGCATTTTATTTCAGATTATTTCCCTCCAAAATAAGCATTCTCTGCATGCAAAAACAAACGGTTGAGTTTAGTTTATAATTCTTTCGGTACAACGCTCTCCTGTAGAGGTGGAGTCTCAATACAATATGACCCGTGCCCAGCGCGTGAGGGCGGCCATGTTTCCGGAGACGGTGATGGAGGGAACGTCCATCCTTTCCACACAGATCGATTCGTCCCAGCAGACCAATGTGCAGAAGCTGGCCGAACCATCTCAGCAACTCAAAGCCGCCATCATTCATCTCATCAACTACCAGGATGACGCCGAACTCGCTACACGCGCCATTCCAGAGCTCACCAAACTCCTCAACGACGACGACCAGGTACCGTGCTGCTCGTGTTAAGCAGCTGATGATGTTGTAACACTCACTCTCTGCTCTTACGAAAACATAAAAAATGCAGTACCTTGTTCAAGCACAGAAGCTTCACCTTTGACCCTTTCTCTTGACTCTAGGTTGTGGTGAACAAGGCGGCAATGATCGTGAACCAGCTGACCCGCAAGGAGGCGTCCCGCCGGGCTCTGATGCAGTCCCCGCAGATGGTGGCCGCCGTCGTGAGAGCCATGCAGAACACGTCCGACATGGAGACGACCCGCGCCACGGCCAGCATCCTGCACAACCTCTCACACCAGCGCGAGGGGCTGCTCGCCATCTTCAAATCAGGGGGCATTCCAGCTCTGGTGCGCATGCTGAGGTGAGAAAGATTGGATTGCTCAAGTGAAGGACTAGTTTGCCTAAAAATTAGATTTGGTTCATAATTTATTCACCCTTATGTCATTTCAAGCCCTTAATTTTGTGAAACGCAAAATGAAAAGTGCATGATTTATTCATACTTCAAACGGCGAAACGTTTTAAATTAGTGTATTCTCAATTCTTTAATGCCAAGCTTGGATATTTTGATCTTATTGATGTAGTTCATGCATTTGTTGTATTTTATTGACGAATATGATGACATGATTTTGTTATCATTTACTTATCATTATGTTTAATTTTTGACGAACTAAATGAAAAGCTTTATAAATCAAGTTTCGTTGCAAATGTCAAGTCATCTTTATTTATACAATGCAAATTGTGGCAAAGCAGCTTTACATTAATAAGAAAATGGTGTCACTGTGCAGCTTATTCTATATATTATTGATTGATTCCGTTGCAAATATCAGTAGTTATTAGTCTAGTTAATTTATGTATATCAGCACTGCAGAAAACAGTGACGTAATCGTCCGGCTCAGCTCAGTTCACATACAACAGCGCCAAATGCAAGCGTATCAAAAACACTGCTGAATATCAAGCAAGTGTCCCCAACTTAAGCAAGCCAAAGGAACCAAAACTCCAACAAATGGAGAAAAAAACCTCGGGAGAAACCAGGCTTAGTCGGGGGGCCAGTTCTCCTCTGGCCAACAGTGAACACTTGTCCGATACTCAGGCAGAGTTACGGGTCATTAAACCGATTTGGAATCGCAACAGTCAGTCTAGTTCCATCTAGTTTAAGATCTTATGATCACACCGGTATGGGACGGTTTGTTGGGATATGTGCCACTGGCTGATGAGTCGGTAAGGTCTTAACAAAGGATGAGCTAGTTAACACAGTCTCCGCCGACACCACAGGGCCACATTGCTGCCGCACACAGGCACAGGTTCCCCATCCAACCCGGACACGGCCCGGATCCAGCCAATCACGTTAATTGGTAAACCTCGGGATAAGCAGAGAGACGAGTACATCTGGTGTTATAGGAAGTGATCCCGGTTCCGGCTGACCTGATCTATGCAGCCTAACAATCCTTTAACGGATATAAGACAAAAGTGCGTCATGTGTATGCCAGGTTAAATAGATGCGTTTTTAGTCTAGATTTAAACTGACAGAGTGTGTCTACTTCCCGAACAATGCTAGGAAGATTGTTCCAGAGTTTAGGTGCCAAATAGGAAAAGGATCTACCGCCTGCGGTTGATTTTGATATTCTAGGTATTAACAACTGACCAGAATTCTGAGATCGTAATAGACGCGAAGGACTATAATGCATTAAGAGCTCACTCAGGTACTGAGGAGCTAAGCCATTTAGTGCTTTGTAAGCAATTAGCAAGATTTTAAAATCTATACGATGTTTAATGTGTGATTCAGTGATTTATTTACATTATTTAGAACGATATATGTTCCTAATAATGAAGAAATTACTCCAGCACCTGATTTGAACCATCAAACCCCCTTCTATTTCAGTTCTCCGATGGATTCTGTTCTTTTCTATGCCATCACCACCCTGCATAACCTTCTCCTGCACCAAGAGGGAGCCAAGATGGCGGTGCGTCTGGCTGACGGTCTGCAGAGGATGGTTCCCCTGCTGAAGAAAAGCAACACCAAGTTCCTGGCCATCACCACAGACTGCCTACAACTGCTTTCCTACGGCAACCAGGAGAGCAAGGTGTTTGTTATACAAGTTGATAAAAAATAAATGTGATAACATGTGTTATAAATGGCCTACTGTATAGAAATAATATATTTTTTAATAGTTATGTATATGTAGGTAAATATATGTGTGTTTATCTAAAAAATATTATAAATAATACTTTTATTTAAAATGATAATTATTTGTCACATTCTAAATGCAATACAAATGAATATAAATGCAAATTAGCTTGTTGATGTTCTTGTTCTTGAAGTATGTAGACTTTCATTAAAATGTGATTCGAATGTCTCACAGCTGATTATTCTGGCTAACGGTGGTCCTGAGGGTCTCGTGAACATCATGAGAACCTACAACTACGAGAAGCTGCTCTGGACCACTAGCCGTGTGCTCAAAGTGCTCTCTGTCTGCCCTAGTAACAAGCCTGCTATTGTAGACGCTGGTGAGTCGAACTGGAAAGCTGAGCTGCTCTTCCAAATATAGTCGTTTGTATTTTTAATTAGTTGTGCTTGCTAAAGCAACCGTCACACTTTCTGTTAATTGTGCCAATCTACTATGGACTCACAAGCGTCATTGAGGTACTATTAGGTTTTTGTTGTTTTTTTCAGTTCAATTCAACGAGCTGAAATGAAATGTTATTTCAATATTATTTATATTATTTTGATTTCAAGGAATGAAGATGTTTTTTATGGTTTCAGTTGTAGTAATCTATAATAACTGTAATAGTCACAAATGTTTCGAACATTTTCTCTCTCAGGTGGAATGCAAGCTCTTGGCAAGCATCTGACCGGCTCTAGTCAACGTCTGATGCAAAACTGCCTGTGGACCTTGAGAAACTTGTCAGATGCTGCAACCAAACAGGTCAATTGATGCATCCATCATCAGCATCATCTAACCATCTATCACACACACGCGCACACACACGTTGGGTTTCCATGGTTAATGGGAACTTTCCATAAACGTAATTTTTTTTTTTTTCCATCCCCTAACCCTAAACCCAACCAATCTCCAAAGACTTTCTGCAAAAACATCTTAGTATGATTTTACAAGCCGTTTTCCTCATGAGACAAGGATTTCGAATAACTAACTTTTTTTGTATGGAAAACATGTTCTCTCTATACAAATTGTACTCTGAAATAAAATGTCAAAGCTTCCCAGGAAAACATTCACTGGTGCCAACATGTGCTCTCTCTCTCTCTCGCCCCCTGCAGGACGGAATGGAAAATCTGCTCCAAGTGCTGGTTGGCCTGCTGTCAGCTGATGACATCAACATGTTGACCTGCGCTACAGGCATCCTGTCCAACCTCACCTGCAACAACACGCGCAACAAAACACAAGTGACCCAGAGTAACGGCGTGGAGGCGCTGATTCACACCATCCTGAGGGCCGGTTCAAAACAGGACGTTATCGAGCCAGCTGTCTGTGCCCTGCGCCACCTCACCAGCCGGCACCCGGAGGCTGAGGCCGCACAGAATGCAGTACGAAACCATTACGGCATTCCCGCTATTGTCAGGTTGCTCAATCAGCCCTACTACTGGCCAGTCATTAAGGTAAGTGAGAGAAAAATGGAGCACTTGATTGCTTCGCAAAATGCCAAAGAAAACATTTAGAACCTTTTTTTTATTATTATTATTATTATTATTCCTAAAAGTTGTCAGGAACATATATCATTGATCAAATCAATTAAAGTTGTGCTAATATTTTGTAAAACAGTAGTTTTGAGCTATATACTGACACCTATTGGTGTGGATGAAGGTTTTGTCCGCGTTCACAACAGGTTTTGCAAGGGAACGATAATATTTTTGTGAGGGGATTTTTAAAAAAAAAAATGTCCTCCCACCACCATGTCCCTTTAGGGGCTCCGTAGTATATAGATTAAAACCACTTTTAATAAGCCACAGAATGTTTGTCTAGGTTTATTAATTGTGTGACAGGACGATTGCTTAAATTCACAGGCCCTGGAATAATGTTGTATGGTGGTCTCATTCTCAATGAGTACTTTATATCATAGAGTCCTATTGTGCAGTATAAACCATATTTTGCTGATCTCAAGTTTGTCTTGGTCACAGGCTGTGGTTGGTCTGATCCGTAACCTGGCGCTGTGTCAAGCCAATCAGGCACCTTTGAGAGACGCTGAAGCCATTCCCAAACTGGTCACTTTGCTTTCAAAAGCCCATCAGGATGCACAGAAACACGGTTCATCTGCTCAACAAACATACCAGGTTTGAATTCCTCACCTTTCACTGTAATTATGTGACAAACGAATGACTCCCCCAAATATATGACTCTTATGTGCCACATCTTTTTATTTGTTCAAGAACATGTGGCGCATGAGCCTAATGAGCCGGTTCTTTTTTGGTGAATAAAAAAAAGTGTAACCACTGTAGTCCGATTCCCAAAGGAAAGACTTTCTTTTTAATTATCAAACACATACCGCAACTAACTGAGACATGAATCGTTGTTATATGAACAACCACTCAGAATATACACATACAAATTTCATTATTATAGTTCCTTAATAGTACTAAACAAATTGAAATGATTGAATAATGAAATTCGTTACAATTCCCATCCTTGCACACACACACCGTGCAAAACACGGACTACTGTTTTGTCACTCAATTAATTGAATGTCTCTCTCTCTCTCTCAGGATGGGGTGAGAATGGAAGAGATTGTGGAGGGCAGCACTGGTGCTCTGCATATCCTGGCCAGAGATCCCATTAACAAAGCCACCATTGCCAGCATGGACACCATTCCTCTCTTTGTTCAGGTAACTCTTACACCTTTCCACCAATATGCTATATGCTATGGTGTGACGGTTTTAATGCGCGTGTATGCAGACTTTTCCCTCGGTCTTCCATGCTCGGTGTATAACAGACATCTGTTTTCTGTCCCTGCAGCTGTTGTATTCTCCATTGGAGAACGTCAAGCGTGTGGCAGCTGGTGTTCTGTGTGAACTGGCTCTTGATAAACAGTCGGCTGAGATCATTGATTCGGAAGGAGCTTGTGCGCCTCTCATGGAGCTCCTCCATTCCAGCAATGAAGGAATTGGTGAGTGAGAGAGAAACATGCGTAAGATTGATTATGATGTTGGCGTAACCGAAGCATACTTCGGTTTTTGTTGTAAATATCTTCATCATCATGCTGGCTCGTTGAGTTTAAAAACACCGGCCTGGCCCGTTGTTTCACAGTCGAAAAAGAAACTAAGGAGGTGGAACAAACAATACTACTCCAGACTTTAATAACAGATACCCTCGTCGATAAAGAAAATCACGCTTTAAACAAGTACAAAGACATTTTTATCACTCGTAACTTCTGGAGAGAAATAGTGCAGACACTGGATTAGTATGAAACTTTCTAGTGTGCATGTTTCAAGGGTCTGTTTTTACGCATGCTACCAAATGGAGTATACTTTGAAAGTGTATGTGTTCGGCTGTACGTATACACTGAGAGCGTACGCAGTGAGACTTTGCATCAAAACGGAAGTGCTTTCGGGTTAAGTGTAACAAAGCGGTTTTTTTCTTTCAGCCACCTATGCCGCTGCTGTTCTCTTCCGAATTTCTGAGGACAAAAACCCTGACTATAAAAAACGAGTATCGGTGGAGCTCACACATTCGCTCTTCAAACACGACCCTGCTGCTTGGGAGATGGTGAGTTCGCCCCCTGGTGCTGTGGAGGATTAATTGCAAATTTTAATAGGCTTTTCTTCCGTAATATGACATATTTGAGAGTGAAACAGGATATTCAAAAAGCAAAACAAATACAGGCCTTGTTTTATCATACTTGCTTTTATCTTTATAGTAGTGACCAGACTTCTGAAATTAAAACCTGAGACATTTAAAGAGATCTCACTGAATTAAAACAATATGAATTAAAACAACAATGGTAATATGTTTTTGTTTACACTTCAGTGTGTTCAATATACTGACCCCAGCTGGTTTCAATACAATTGAGCAAAAATTCAAATTATGAAAAATAATAAATCGTAACCTTTGCAAATAGTAAGCAGAAGAAAACAGTATTGTATTATAGCAAAATTATGACAAATTGCAAAAAATAAAAGAACTTATAGTAAATAGAACTGTATTTAACAAATGTATTTAATGTTTACGTTTTCACAAACTGTGAATATGTCCTATACAGTAATCACAACTTAAAAAAACATTTCAAATGTTAATTTATGTTGGTGCTTTTGTGAATGGATCTTTACTATCCCTGATTAAGCTTTTTATTTTGCATTTTATTTAACTGCAGTATTTTGGTATTTCTCATTTTAGTGCAAATGTATGTCAGATCTCTATTATACATCGGCCATAAAATCAAAAAAAGTCCATTTAATTTCATGTTCACTTTAAAGCTGACATTAACGTCAAATGGTCCTTGTATGACAATATGGTGTTAACAAATAATGTAATTTATTAGAAATATGTACACAAGATGCAGGTTTTTAACAATGTCCTTGTTACATTTTAGGCACACACCACCATGATGGAGCATGGCATGCCAGATGACGGTTAGTACATCATCTCACCATGATTTGCTTGCTAATTCTCCATGACTGACAGTTTTATCTCTAAAGATTTGAAACGCACTGTTGGTTCTGCAGAGACTATATAACATTGTGCAGATGGCTAACCTTTTGCAGTGTTGTATCTTGTGTCATACAGACATTGATGGCTACGTTCCTGCAGGATATCCAGCATATAATGATGGCATGCATATGGACGGCATGCCTCTTGATGGCATGGCTCAAGAAATGCAAGATGATTATGGTCCTGGCATGGCCTTCAACTCCATGCCCAGAGGCTACCATGATAACTACTAACAGGTTAGTACTACTCACACTCATACTAGTTACTCAATACAGTAAATACTCAAATGAGAATGGACTTACCTGTTGAAGACTGTAACTGCATTAAATTGAGTGTTTTCTATTTATTTCACAGGCTGATGATGGAATTGCGTTCCACTAAAAGAGGATTATAAAAAATACACGAGACAAACTCCCAGCAGAGTTTTTTTTTTTTCTTCATCGCTGGGTGCCTGTGGTCCATTTCTCAGTTATAACACACCCTGACACTGCTGTAATATATGCGATTCTCACTGTGCTGGGATAGGCAGAATCGAGCAACCTTTACCCTGCCTTTATACAAGGATGAAAGCTTGTTGCATTTTCAATCTGTATTGTCTTTTTGTAGAAAATGTTCTATTTTAGTGTTTCTTATGGGTGCATTAATACATTGTTGGTAAGAGGACTGGTTAACTATGCCAAAGAGATTTTATTAAAATATTTTACAATGATAATCACGTTGCTTTTATAGTTTTAAGAGTTTGGAAAATGCGATCAATGATGTAGACTTGCGATCTCACAATAACTGACCGGAGGTTTATGTGAAATCCGCTTTCGTGAGTGGAAATGTCTGGCATGTTGGTGTTCTACAGCGTTTTGATTTCAGTACAGTGCGTCAACATATTTCCTCCCTTACTGAGACTGTCAAATACTGGAGTTCTTCTTACATGCCACCTTTTCCCACTTGTTTTTGTCACTCCATATATTTGTTTTGCTGAAACTGTCTTAATGTATAGACAAGAAAATACTGATTTTGTTTGTCTTGCAATGCTACGTGGATGGAGATTTTTTTTTTTTTTTTTTTACGTGATGAATAAATGCTGTGCTGATTAAAAGGGACTAATGACTAACTAAACAAGTAAACCTTGAGTTTTAAAAACTAGCTCCACATTTGTTCAAATATTAACTGACAAAGAGATTCTTTGTAGCATTTTTACTTCACACTTTGTCCAAAAAAAGAAATAAAACCATGTTATCTAATGCTTTGTGACTGGGATGTTGAAATTGTGTTGAAAGGATTTCTAAATACACTTTCTCGATTGCTTACACAATTCACGAAACTATTCACCATTTTCTCACAATTATCTCAGAACTATACACCAACTTGTACAAATCAAATAGTTTTGTCATAAACATATTCACTTTCATTAGAATCAAACTTTGGCCTCAGATGACTGCTTGGCCAGTGAACACTTCATATCGTCATTTCATAACACTGACGACGTGTATTCAGAAATGATTTTACAGTATACGATATAAATGAAAGATTATAGCCGGATACCGTAAAATAAAACAGAGCTTTTAAATAAAAAATCATTTTAATTAAACTACTGCAATGTAGCACTGATGAAGAAAAGTTCAAATACCAAAGAGTTGAATAAAAACTCAGTATGCAACGCAACGCAGTATACGGTCAATTACGGTACAGTAAAAAAAATACATTCTACATCCTCTGCACCTTCAGCCTATTTTCATTACAATATAGAGAACTAGAGCAGACAAAAAATTCTCTACCTCCCTTTAGACAGACATTTCTAAGTTCTGCAAAAATCATAAGTTTAATTATAAGTTAACTACTTAATGTTTAATATTTGTCTTTTTAATCGACCCACACAGTCAATTACTCGTTGTGGAAGAAAATCACCCTTTAAGTACTATCTATGACTGTGCTAACTATGAACTGGAAATTAAGGAACACCATACATATTGCATCTTAAAAAAAATTTACTAATAGATTGCATCCACATGGAAAACCTGTCCATGTCCATCCAAAACAATACACTACATTTACTCACGGCTTGGTCATCTCATTATCTTCCACCTGTACTGTACACCTCCATCTAGAGATGAGAAGAGGCAACAACACTTATTAATACTGGACCTTGTTAAAAACACTTAGAGATTGAGGTGTGGTCTGGATTAGTTATGGGTGTGTGGACGGCCTTCTTGCCGTATCCCCGTTCCTTCACCTTGGATTTCTTGCCTTGGACTGGTTTTGTATTGCATCACACACTAGTTGAGACAAATACACATCTAGAAAAAGTTTAACAAAGAAGGTATCAAAAAAGGTTTTCTGGTAAAAGCATGGCATATGTGGTGGCCTGGAGTAGGGAGATGGCCCGTTCCCCCGCTGCATCTCTCCCTAACGTCCCATTGAGGCGTGACATGGGCAGGGGACCAACTTATGCCTTGACCACAGAAAAAAAAAAAAATCTATTTTTGGCAAATGTAATAACTTTAACACCAAGATGTGTGAAAATACATGCCTGTACAGTAGAGGGCGCAGTTCAAACTGACAAGCCTTCCAGCTGTACTGCCATTCTGGAATACAGGGAATGCAAAGGATGCAGGAGAAGTAAATGAGTAAATGTTTGCTAACATTTAGTCTAGAACAAGTCTACAATAACCATCATGTTTACAAAGCACCCACAACACCTCAGCACTTACTCCTGATTACTTTTAACATGGGGAAAGGGGATATTTCAATCAATAAAAAAACAAAGTAACTTCCGCTATTTATTTGACAAAGTAACTAATTTATTTTGTTGTAAATTTTAAAGTAATGCCTTACCGTACTACTTGTAAAAAGTAATTTGATTAATTAACTCACGTTATTTGTAATGCATTTCCCCCAGCACTGCATTCATACATAAGAGTTAGAATAGACTTGTCATGTTTATTGTTGGTTTGCCTTGGTTTTTTCTTATTTTGTCATTTGTAAATAGCATCACGTTCCTTGTTTGGATAATAAATAAAATCACTCATGTATAAATGTGTGCTACATGAGTTTACATTGTGATGCTTGAGTTAATTGTATTAGGTTTTAGTTTTATGAATGAAACAGAGTTAAACCTGTGAAAAATGAGAGCATTTGTGTAGTTTTCTTGCAATCATTAAAAAAACTGGAATGTGCGAAAACAGGTGGAACATGGCTTCGTTTTGAGAACTGAATGGATGGATTGGGAATTTGTTCCAACTGAATTGGTTAGTGTGTTAGTTTTTGGTTTAATAAAAACAATTCATCTTGATTTGCTGACTAACCTTTAGGCATCTTTAGTGAAGGATGGACACTGACACGTGGAATTTTAAGTTAAATTTAAATAATTGTGTGAAATGACATGAAATCACTTAATATACAGGTGCTCAACAAATAAACTGAACTTTTCCACGACATTCTATATCAGTAATTCAACTCAAATTGTGAAACTTGTGTATTAAATAAATTCAAAGCACACAGACTGAAGTAGTTTAAGTCTTTAGTTTAGTTTAGTTTTAACTGTGATGATTTTGCCTCACATTTAACAAAAGCCCACCAATTCACTGTCTCAACAAATTAGAATACCTCATAAGACCAATATATATATAAAACATTTTTAGTGAATTGTTGGCCTTCTGGAGAGTAAAGTATGTTCATTTACTATATATGTACTCAATACTTGGCTCCTTTTGCTTTAATTACTGCCTCGATTCGTGGCACAGCTGAGGTCGTATGGAAGCCCAGGTTTCTTTGACAGTGGCCTTCAGCTCAACTGCATTTTTTGGTCTCTTGTTTCTCATTTCCCTCTTGACAATACCCCAGGTCAGGTGAGTTTGCTGGCCAGTCAAGCACACCAACAACATGGTCATTTAACCAACTTTTGGTGCTTTTGGCAGTGTGGGCCAAATCCTGCTGGAAAATGAAATCAGCATCTTCAAAAAGCTGGTCAGCAGAAGGAATCGTGAAGTGCTCCAAAATTTCTTGGTAAACGAGTGCAGTGACTTTGGTTTTCAAAAAACACAATGGAGCAACAACAGCAGATGACACTGCACCCCAAATCATCACTGACTGTGGAAACTTAACACTGGACTTCAAGCAACTTCTCCACCCTTCCTCCAGACTCTAGGACCTTGGTTTCCAAATGAAATACAAAATTTGTATTTCAACAGTCCAGTTCTTCTCCTTAGCCCAGGTAAGACGCCTCTGACGTCATCTGTGGTTCGGGAGTGGCTTAACAAGGAATACAACTGTAGCCAAAATCCTTGACACGTCTGTGTGTGGTGGCTCTTGATGCTTGCCCCCAGCCTCAGTCCATTCCTTGTGAAGTTCACCCAAATTCTTGAATTGATTTTGCTTAACAATCCTCATAAAGCTGTGGTTCTCTCGCTTGGTTGTGCTTTGTTTTCCACACCTTTTCCTTCCATTCAACTATCTATTAGCATGCTTGGATACAGCAGTCTGTGAACACCCAGCTTCTTTGGCAATGAATGTTTGTGACTGCCCTCCTTGTGAATGGTGTCAATGTCTTCTGGACAACTGTCAGATCAGCAGTCTCCCCATGATTGTGTAGCCTAGAGAACCAAACTGAGAGACCAGAAGGCTTCGAAGGCTCAGAAAACCTTTGCAGTTGTTTTGAGTTGATTAGCATGTCACCATATTCTAATTTGTTGAGATAGTGAATTGGTGGGTTTTTGTTAAACGTGAGCCCGAATCATCACAATTACAACCAAAGACTTAAACTACTTCACTTTGTGTGCATTGAATTTAATACACAAGTTTCACAATTTGAGTTGAATTACTGAAATAAAGAGTTTTAATTCTTAATAAAGAATTTGAGATTTGAAATTAAATATATAGGGTAGTCGTGGCCTAGTGGTGAGGGAGTCGGGCTTGTAATCTGAAGGTTGCAGGTTCGATTCCCACACCGGCAGGAATTGAAAGAGGGGATTGTGAATAAACAGCACTCTCTCCACCTTCGATAACATGACTAAAGTGCCCTTGAGCAAGACACCTAACCCCTAATTGCTCCCCTTGTAAGTCACTTTGGATAAAAACGTCTGCTAAATGATGAAAAATGAAAAATAAGATGCACCTGTACACAAACTATGCAAATATGCAAAGGTTGACAAAGAGAACTGCAAACTCCAAGTTTAATTCTACAGGGTGGGGACGGAAATGGTGAAGAAAAACAACTTTGTTTTTAAGTGTGCAATACTTCAAATTGTTTTGAGAAGTGACTCAGAAACAAACTCATGTACATTCTGCTTTATTAAACATGCATCCTCCAAAATCATTACAAAGCTGAAGTACAAAATAAAATAGAAGGCAATGTCTTCTGTTTTGAAACATCAAAGAAGAATTCATGCCCATTTAATACAAAAAAAAAAAAAAAAAAGTCAACAACAATCCACAAAAAGGCAGGAAAAAACTTTTGACAAACATAATAAATGACATTAACCCTGTTGGATCAAATCATCCTTCTATAAAATAGCACCTCAATTTAAACAAGACTTTCAAAGCTCAATGTAAATTAAAAGAGGGGCAAAAATAATAACATTAAAAAGTTAAAAATCCCGTGTAGATTATGGCAGACCAGCCGCTAATATGCTACCAAGGAGAGTTCGATCCTTCAAAGCGTTCTCCACGTCCCGCTCTTCAATCTTTAGGGAGATCTAGGAAAGAGAAAACAAAATTGAAATGTAGTACCCTCATTAAGTTGTAATTAAGTATGAATTACTTGTTACAAAAGCCATACGATTCATAAATGCTCTTACTTTAGTCAATCGGGCCTCTTTGGCCTTTTTGAGAGTGAGGATTCCTCTGCTCTCCAGCAGACTGCAGAGAGACAGACACTCCGTCTGTCCGACTCCACCGACCTGCCTCTGCTTACACAGCTTACTGTACACTTCACACAGCTGGAGAAACAGAAAGAAGGTTATCAGTCCCAGAATAAATCACGACACTGCAGTCATGGGGTTTGGAAACCGAGTTTGGACTCACCTTGCCCAACTGGACCTCTTTGCTCTTGCCGTTACGAATGATCAGAAGCAGACAGCAGACCAGAAGTTTCTGCTGCAAAGGGAAACTCTCACCGTCCCCGCTGCTGGATGCCATGCGGTCGCCGTACACCTCAGACAAAACCCGTGCCACTTGAGGAACGCTCACCCGTGACGCTGCAACGAGAGTCCAGACAAATCCCTTGTCACTTAAATTTCTTGAAATGGTTATCACTAGTGATGCTTGAACCAATCGCTCCACAAAATGATTCACTCTTTGAAAGGGCTCGAAATGAGACATGCTAGCACCCCCTGCTGATCAGAACTGGATAAATGCAGCGAAAAACTATGCTCAACGGCAAAGTTCACACTGCCAGTCCAAATCCGACTGTGTATCCAGTCAGATCTAAAATTATTGACTGTCCACATTGTGTATCGTAACTGTTCAGATATGATTTGTGTGTCCATGCCACGCTTTCATTTTCCAGAATATATCTGCATTGGTTTCTAAGGCAATAGCATTGCGTTGGTAGATACATGGCAAAAAACAATAATCACAACATGGAGGGGTTTGTAATACAGATGTACGCTGGGAACACTTTACAGTAAGGTTCATTAGTGAAACAGTTAATATCATAAACTAACCATGACCAGTACATTCGTTACTGTATTTACTAATTTTCGTTAACGTTAGTGGTGAAATGAACATTATTAGTTCATGTTAACCAATGTTCTTAACTAATGATTGTAAAGTGTTACCACCACACTGATACTGCGGTTTTAAAATATCCGTTATTTTAGCGTTTTCTGCTCGTCCGGCACTTCACGACAACACAACCTTGTTTCTGCAGCAACTTCCAGCATGTTTCCCATAACAACGACTGAGAAAGTCACATAAATCACATGAAATCCCATCAGAGGGGTCAGACGGATTAACAGATATTTGAAACCACCTATGAATTCAGCTCGAAAAATTTGTAAAGACAGCATGTGATTTTTTGCTAAATCTGGTTGGATTTCAATCGGATGGACTGACAGTTGGGCCAATGAGGCCAATGAGAGACTATTAACCACAACGGTATGTATCATTAAAATGTCTACAGATTTACAAAATGGATCCAAATCAGGCAAACCCCATAAAGACTTTCACAGAGATCAGCCTCGCCCTCTAGCAGCAAACTAATGGAATTTTAAAACATTCATGACGTAAAGAAGTTTGATAAACACTCTGAATCACTGGTTCAAAACGATTCGCAAAGGTTTCAAAGCTTAATGAAAGCGTCCATAACTACTTACCGTATGCAAGAATATAAATTACTTCTATTATCTGAAAAGTGACAACTTGTATAGTGCAATTAACGTGATTCACACAAAAACATGCAAAGTGTGCATGTTTGGTTTCATTCAAGTCTATTTTGTAAAGTGCATTTCCTACAAGCCAGCAGTTTGTTTCGCTTCAAATAAGCATTTATAGTATTAACTATAATTTGTTTTATACTTCCACTTTTCATTCCCGTTATGAATTCTGCTGTGTGAAGGATTTGTTGAGGAGTGAGGGGAATAAAAATACATGTTTAAATGGTTTGTTTTATATATATGAAAAATAATTTAAAAAAAAAATTTCTTATACACAGATGCGACTTATTTGCGTTTCTTTCTCTCTCAACAATGCAACTTATAGTCAAGTGTGAATTATTTTCCAGTAGATCTTGTAGAGCAATTCCTACCTTTAGGGCTGACCGCAGGATCGGATGCCGTTTTAGACCTGTCACCCGCTTCCGCAATCTCCACAGCCCTCCTGAAGGATAGACACAAATGTGTGAGAACCTCACAAAACAAACCATGACACTGATGTGCTGGAGATTTCACGGTTTTTAAATTGAACTTTTTCTTACCTGCAGATGTCGAGTGCTTTGCGGGCATCTCCTGACACCGCTGAGACTTTCCTGGCACAGAACTGAACTGCCGCAGCATCCAAAACACCTTCTTCGGATACCTAAATGCACAAAAACACGCCATTGTATTACCTCAAAACGTGAGACTGGATAAGTGCGAGTAACAGAAAATATGCACGTAGGCATACCTGTGTGAGCCGGTCGAGGACGATTGCATTGAGCTCCTCACGACTGTAGGGAGGAAAGTTGAGCAGTTTGGGTCGGCAATGCGGTTTTGCTTGCAGTCTGGGCAGAATACGGTCTGTCAGGTCCAATGCATTAGCAATACCTAAGGGGTCAAAGTTCACAGGTCAGCAGACATTCAGGACGATCCAGAAGACATCCACTCTATTGGTTGATTTCAAATATCAACACCGTTTCTCAGAAATGGCTTACTGCACCTTTAATGTCCACAAATTTGTTATGACAATCTTACCAATAAGACAAACACGTGATTTGGGCAGATAAGGCCACTCAAAGATTGTGTAGAGAACCTCCTGAGACTTGCTGTCCAATTGGTCCATCTCATCGAGAACCAACAGTCTGTTAAACACACAAAAAACACCACAATAAGATTTAAATCACACGAACAAGGGATATAAAAGCTGATCTCGGAAACAGTACAAAATGAGGCAAAAACCTGAAACGGTTCAAGCAAATTAGTACGAGCGAAGCACTGCCTGAATGCGAGCCAACTTACACAGTAGGCCCAGAACTGGTGAGGAGTTTCTCCAGCCGAGCCTCGCTGTTGCCCTTGGGAACCCCTAATCTCGCTCCCAGCAATGGAAAGATGGCATGAGAGCTGCGCAAATTCATACAGTTGATAACCACAGTCTGAACTCCTTTCAACAGAGCCTGGAAACAGTAGACAGGTCAGAGAACTTTTCAAATTTATACAGATTATGTGCACGTGTATCAATGCGTTTATGTATGCGAATAATAAAAACGTAATTAAAAAAACCCACATATACACACACACACACATATACATATATATATATAAATATATACACACATACATATATATACATACATATACACACACACACACGGTTCAAAAGAACAGAATTTCATCGCAATAAATTAAATTGAATGCATCCTTGCTGAATACAAGTTAATTTCTTCCAAAAAATTCCAAACCATTGGATAGTACTGCATTTCACAACATATGCCGTTTGATTTGCAGACGCCCATATTTTGTCTTGAGCTCACCTTTTGTTCCTGGAGGACACAGTTTAGGCAGGCAGTCTTGCCTGTGCCAGGAGCACCAGAGATATAGAGGCTGGAGGGTTTTTCCGCCACTACATGATTCTCCAGGAAGGAGACGATGGCGGCCCTCTCAGTCTCACGAGAGAGAAGACGCTCAGGTACTGCGGTGTGAAGAGCCTGCTTTATGCTCTGATAACCTGAATCTACAGGGACAAAGACACAGATCAATCATCAAGTGTCAAAAATATGACAAGAATCAACACCAATTTTAAAATCAAAACTTACTTTTTACAGGAAACAGCCGAGTAACAGGAACCTTTCCCTCTGCGCGGGAGATAGGGGTGATGCAGGGGGTCTCGTGCATCCGTTTCGGCGACGGGCAAGAAAGAGGAGACAGAGGAATTTTTGGTGAGGACGGAGAGGGACGAGGGGGTGAGGAGAAGACTGGCGTGTTCTCATTGAAGGACAGTTTACGAGGGGAGCACAGAGGAGCGCAGCGCTGCTTAGGCGGGGAACCGAGCATAGAAGATGGGAGGTTACATCCGTTTTCATCACCTGAAACAAACACGGGAAAACAAAGAGCTTCATAAACAGAAGACAAAGCACACCACATTACTACAAGTACAGCAAACATGAAGACTGTTTAAAAGGTGATGATTTACACACCCGTGCGTTTACGGGGGCTCAGGGGCAGCCTCTCAGACTGAGACGGGTTTTTCAACACAGAGTTTCTGGCCAGCGAATCTCCCAAATGTGTCTTTCTAGGGGACAGAGGGGTGGCCTGGACATCCGCCACATTCTCAGAGGAGCTTTTAGGTCGAGAGCCCAATCTAGAAGACTTCCTTCTGGGGAACTGAAGGGTGGGCTGATTCTGTGAGCGAGTGCTGGGCATTTTTTTTTAAATTTAAAACCAGGAAGCAGACCTGAAAAGAAAAGCACATTGATAAATAACTTAGTTAATGGGAAAATCAATGATCAGTGACCTGCAATTTATTCTGTGTCAGCGTTCCTTATTCACTTCAAGTACATCTGCAGCACCTCAACTGTACTTGGAGAAAACCGTGAGGAATTTAGCAAGTAAGTGTTGTTTTGTCTTGTAGAATCTGGGGTGTGAGACGTTAACAAAGACATACGAACCTAAAAACCTTTGTTTAGCAAGTCTTACAAAGACTTGATTCACTTTTGTTCCGTATCACACTGATCAAAGACCACAGATGAGTGGATTACCTCCATTTGGCGCCCTACAGGCGCTTCGTGATTACTTACTTTAAGCACGCAATGCTTCCTGTCCACTATAGTTTACAACCACTCTGCAAAAATAAGAGCAATTTACCATTTTTTTTTGTTGTTGTTGTTGTTGCGGATTAAAACATGCAGATGTCCTACAAATACTGAAAAGTGAACATGAACAGTTCCTGTCGTGAGTCATTTGGCGGCAAGCTGTTTGTTCACGCGCCGAGCAACACTAAATAAAAGCAGTTTATTTGAAAAGAATACTGCCTAGCAATCTCTGGAGGACTAAAGAAGGAATATACTTAATGTCTTACCTGATTAAAGTTGAAATTGTATTGAAAATCGCGGTAAAAAAAATACAAGTTGTAAGCCTCGACGCCCCTCACCACGCTGACCCGCCGTCAAACTAGCGCCAAAAGTGTTGTGAACTCCTTCTCTGAACAGCTGAGACGCTGGCGTGTGACGAAGAGCCGTGACAACGCATTTCATTGGCTGCCCAAGTCCCTCTTGCTTCAAGGAACCAATAGGCTTCTTAGTCCCTTCCCCTATTGACTTGACTGTAAAGGCGGGTAAATCTTTGTTGGTGTTTTGGCGGAAAGAATTTCCCGGGAAATATTAAGACAGTTTGGAACTGCAGTTTTGCAGTTTCATCACATTTCCACTCTTAAAATGTGTTTATATCATGCAGGTGTGGACCAAATTTTCACGTTGACGGACATTTCTGTCTCATAACGACGTTTCCAATTATATTATTAGGAAACCAAGATAAATAAACACCAAAGCTGTTCAAATGTACCATTCTAAAAATGAATGATATATGACACAAAAAGTGAGTGTTATGAACATTCTGTAAGCAATACTGTTCTTTCTTTAGTAGCTATATATTAGATTCGAACTAGATAAATGGCCATGTAATCTTTCCTGGGAGAGTTTTAACATTATATTTAGTTATTTTTTGGCTTCTGGTTTTCGAATTAAAAACAAAGATTTATTTCCCCCAAATTTACATTTATGTATACTAAACTTAGCTAAAAGAAGCAGCAGATTAATTATATAATATTTCTTAAGATAATATTTGTCATAGGAGCAAAAAAGCACAGTTGTGATGTGAGTCTTTAACAGAACAGAAATCTGATCAAAAAACAAACTGAATGAGAACAGCTTCAAATTAAACATGTTTCAACATGTATCAATATGACAATTAAATATCTTAGGTTTAAAAGAAATTTCCTTGATTTTATTTGTGATTAAATATTTATGAGGAAGTTTCCAGACTAAGAATCAGCAGGATCCAACAAGTACAGAGAGAGTTGAGGAGAGGTATTTTTAAGAAGTATTTTTAGACCTGAGGGAACAGCATTCATAACCACAGCATAATCTTTAGGAGTGATTTTTATTTCATGACTTTTGTTCACAGATGAAAACACATGGACAACTGTTACCACCATAAAGAAGAGAAAATGTTCTCACAGCGCTCAAATGTACCACTGCCGTCAAAGTACAACACCAGCAGATGAGGGACGTAAGAGAAAAGAGGAGGGCGAATAATGGTGACCTGAAAGGCAGCTCAGAATACACTGTTAAAAAATTACTGTAAATTTTACAGTATAATACTGGCAGCAGGGTTGCCAGCCAGTTACTGTAAAATTTACAGTAGTGTTACTGTAATTTAATTTACAGAATTTCCCTGTATTCTCTGATTACAGTAAATAACTGTATTTTTTTTAAATGACGAAGGGTCAATTTACAGCAACATTTTGTAAATTTGAGTCAAACCAACACGTGACCCCAGAATGCACTGCAGTTTACAGCAATATGCTGTATTATTAAAAAACAGCCAGCGGCTGTAAAATAATGCTGTAATTTTTACAGTAATTCTTTACAGTGTACGGAAGGTCAGGCTGCTGTGTCGATATACCAGAGACATGCTGAAGGTAAGACAAATAACCTTGTGTAACTGTATTTTTATACATCTACATATGAGTATCCATTAATGGAGGCTTAATTTTTTTGTGTGCAAAAACAAAACAAATATAATGACTTTATTTAACAATTTCTTCTCTTTCCTGTCAGTCTCTTACACTGTTGACATTGCAGTGCGCTGCTTTCTGGTCCTGTGTCAGAATGCTAACTTAGTATACTGAAGGCACAGTGAAATGTGACTTTTGTTATAATGGGTTTATGTGAAGACTGTTTTAATTAACCAAAATTAAAAGTTATATATTTATAAAGCCTATTAAAATGTAAAAAATGATACCTTTTAATTAATGGCAAAAATGTCTCTTAGATCCAATAGAGACATCAGTATCAGTGATACTGGCCTTCATTAGTACTTAGTAAAAAGATGCAATTAAACATGTAAAATAAATTGTCTTTATATATATATATATATATATATATATATATATATATATGTATATTGATGTAACACAGTAACAAAGTAACACATACATTTTCTCATTAATATTAGCGTTAATTTAAAAAAATTAAATAGTATTACTGTATTTGTGACCGTGAAATCCACGTTAACGGCCATCATGAGACTCTTAAGTAACATTTGTTGGGATCTTTTTCTTCATCGAAGTAGAGACCAGGAGATCTTGGGATATCTTTTAAGCAGAAGTTGCTCTTTATTGAGAAAACGTGCTTTGCTGTAGTCATCCAAGTCTCTTCTAAGCTAGTGTACATTGCAGTTTTAAATACATTCAACAGTATAGGTGGAGACAAATGTGCTAATCAGATCAGTCTGACAGTATAGCCCATACCTTAACATTATCATAGAGACAAAGGAGGCAGCTGTTCCTTAAACTTGTCATGCCAAATAAACAGGAAGATGCCCACAGACCAAAGGTTAATGTGTGCCTGAATTAATCCCCTTAGACTAAAAACACCATGTACATAACTTTTTATAAATTTGTAATCCCACACCAAATTAACGTGCACAATTGAAATGATAGAATTAAACAGAAATTTAAGCATGACCAATAATCACTTAGCATTTCAATTTAAAGGGAAAGTTCACCCAAAAAGGAAAATTCTGTCATCATTTCCTCACCCTCAAGTTCAAAACCTGTCTGGGTTTCTTTCTTCTGTTGAACACAAAAGAAGATATTTTAAAGAATGTTGGTAATCTAACAGTTGACGTTAGCCATTGACTTCCATAGTAGGAAAAAAAATACGGATGAACTATCCCTTTAAATTCGAGGTCACAATAAAATGGAATCAGGTAAGAGTTTAATTGCAGATTGAAAAGACAGAACATGCAAGAAACCTTCAGCCACACCATTGGACACTGTCGGTGAGTCAACTGGGTGTCCCTTACAGCTTGAACATCTTTTCTATGGCAGGAGGTCAGAATATAATATGCTGCGTCTGAAACCAAATACTATATAGTATGCGAAAAGTCCCTACTACTTTCATAGAGATTCTGAAGTGTACATTCAATGAATACTTTGTCCACATGAGGCGATCATGGCGGGTCCTACTCGAGCGGGCCTCGAAACCAGGTCTTCCAGCATGGGAGTTGGATGCTCTAACAAGGAGCCTAAAAGCTGCAACCTTCACTCGCACAGCAACTACTAGCTGGCCTCCGTTACACTCGCATGATAGTAACATGTCTGAATTTCATCCATATGATCCATATTCATACTATATAGATTGTACTTTTTAATGGTCTTTAAAAGTAACATAATTAGTTATGTTTTAGGGAGTAACACAATATTTTAAAAGTAACTTTTCCCAGCACTGGTAACTTGCATTTAATGAAAACAATTGGGTCATGCTGGCTTACGTATTTCTACACACAGAATCCCTGTTTAGACCACATTGGTTCTTGTCATGGTTCCTAGATCAGTGGTTCTCAACCTTTTTACTCAAAGCTATTCCACTGTCCAACACGATAATCAAAGGTCTGTGGAGTGGCACAGCTTTCATGTTTGTATTAAGAACCATTTATACCATTGACACCAAACACACAATAACGCCATGTTTATTTTGAATGCTTGCTTCACTTAGGAAGGATTTTGATTGGCTGTCAGTGTTTTATCATTCATCTGCTGGGGAAAAACAAGATGCAAATGTATTCCAACGGTATCTTTTCTCTGTACAGAGAAAAGATACAGTTAAATATGAAATATTTCAAAGACCAATTATAAAGTGCATTAAACCAATGATTTTAAGATCGACCATCTTATATCATCCCAATCAATATTATGACCTTATCGTAAGGAAGCACAATCAAATCACAATTCCCTTTGCCACCTTTTATTTCACAATTATTTTGACACACATTTTAACATTCAGAAACGGATACAATGGCATTTGCAAGTCAGAATGATTGGTCACCAAATCCCAATAGTAGCTTCTATACTTAACGGCCAGAAGTGCCTGAACAATATTAACACCCTTGGTCACTTTATACCATACAATGCAACACAATTAAAATATGCCAATTAGAAAAACTTGTAGTGTTTTATACAAAATGTACTGAAATTTATTTTCTTGAAATTCAAAATGATGAGAAGGCAATGTATAAATGACCCAAAAACATTGGTACCCAGCAGGAAAAAGTGTGCAGATGAGCCAGAAGATGGCACCGTTTTAAAAAAAACACAGTCTTCCGACAGATCCGCTGGCACTTGGTGTATATTTGGTCAGTTATAAAGAAGTTTAAATTCAACAGTGCCGATAAAAATATTTTTAAAAATCAGTTCTCGTCTTAAAACTATATGACAATATTGGCTTTGATTCTGTAGCCTGACTATGAAAACACACAACTGAACAAGAACCAAGGTTATGTCATGGCCTCTGTAGTGTAGGCAAACGATTTTGGTATTTAAACGACCTCATTCCTGACAAATCTGGAAAGCAGAAATAGAATCAAGAATAAAAAGACAATAAAATGATTGTCCAGAGAAATACAGACTTTGAGTCTGATATGCATAGACATCAGTAATCTACAAGTGCTACACATTTTCTCATTGAATAAAAAAAACTTTGGTTGTCATAAACAGGTGGAATGTACACATCTAGCTTCATTGTAACTGGAGTTGTCTACTCTGACTCTGCTTTGCTGTGCCGCTGTCATCAGACACAATAACAGAAGGTGCATTTTCTAGGCAGCACAGGAATATTGCACAGTGTTTTCGGGTCTAGAGGTACAGCATTCTGGAGTGGTTTGGATCAGAGAGCATGTAGGAATTAATAGTGTTTCCCTAAGAAAGATATCACATCATCAGATGTACTTTTATGAGTAATTAATATTTGTGTGGTAAACACATGAATATGTACTGTATACAGCATTTGTGTGGGTTTGTGTCATCTTTTTAGGTCCTTCTCTTCCCTGAATGGCGTTCATCTTCCTCCAACAGGAGGCAGTGGAGGAGCACCTCTCACTAAAGCGGGAGAAAAACAAAGAGGAGATGAGGTAATGTGTACAGTCGTGGCCAAAAGTTTTGAGAATTACATACATTTTAGTTTTCACAAAGTTTGCTGCTAAACAGCTTTTAGATCTTTGTTTCAGTTGTTTCTGTGATGTACTGAAATATAATTACAAGCACTTCATACGTTTCAAAGGCTTTTATCGACAATTACATGACATTTATGCAAAGAGTCAGTATTTGCAGTGTTGGCCGTTCTTTTTCAGGACCTCTGCAATTCGACTGGGCATGCTCTCCATCAACTTCTGGGCCAAACCCTGACTGATAGCAACCCATTCTTTCATAATCACTTCTTGGAGTTTGTCAGAATTAGTGGGTTTTTGTTTGACCACAAGTTCTTAATGGGATTAAGATCTGGGGAGTTTCCAGGCCATGGACCCAAAATTCCACTTAGTTATCACTTTTGCCTTATGGCACGGTGCTCCATCGTGCTGGAAAATGCATTGTTCTTCACCAAACTGTTGTTGGATTGTTGGAAGAAGTTGCTGTTGGAGGGAGTTTTGGTACCATTCTTTATTCATGGCTGTGTTTTTGGGCAGAATTGTGAGTGAGCCCACTGCCTTGGATGAGAAGCAACTCCACACATGAATGGTCTCAGGATGCTTTACTGTTGGCATGACACAGGACTGATGGTAGCGCTCACCTCTTCTTCTCCTGACAAGCCTTTTTCCAGATGCCCCAAACAATCGGAAAGGGGCTTCATCGAAGAACATGACTTTACCCCAGTCCTCAGCAGTCCATTCACGATACTTTCTGCAGAAGATCAATCTGTCCCTGATGGTTTTTTTTGCAGAGAAGTGGCTTCTTTGCTGCCCTTCTTGACACCAGGCCATCTTCCAAAAGTCTTGGCCTCACTGTGCATGCAGATGCGCTCACACCTGCCTGCTGCCATTCCTGAGCAAGCTCTGCACTGGTGGCACTCCGATCCCGCAGCTGAATCCTCTTTAGGAGACGATCCTGGCACTTGCTGGACTTTCTTGGCCGCCCTGAAGCCTTCTTTACAAGAATTGAACCTCTTTCCTTGAAGTTGCTGATGATCCTATGAATTGTTGATTTAGGTGCAATCTTAGTAGCCACAATATCCTTGCCTGTGAAACCATTTTTATGCGACGCAATGATGGCTGCACGCGTTTCTTTGCAGGTCACCATGGTTAACAATGGAAGAACAATGATTTCAAGCATCACCCTCCTTTTAACATGTCAAGTCTGCCATTCTAACCCAATCAGTCTGACATAATGATCTCCAGCCTTGTGCTCGTCAACATTCTCACCTGAGTTAACAAGACAATTACTGAAATGATCTCAGCAGGTCCTTTAATGACAGCAATGAAATGCAGTGGAAAGGTTTTTTTGGGATTAAGTTCATTTTTATGGCAAAGAAGGACTATGCAATTCATCTGATCACTCTTCATAACATCCTGGAGTATATGCAAATTGCTATTATAAAAACTTAAGCACCAACTTTTCCAATTTCCAATATTTATGTAATTCTCAAAACTTTTGGCCACGACTGTAGAATAAAATTTTTTAAAAGTTCATCTTTATGGATGAAAGTTAAGTCAGGTCTTTACCCTTGTTGATTTGGCTGGGATAGGTCTTCTGGAAGTGTCTGTATTCTTCAGGTGGGGGCAAGTCCTCTATTGGGTGGAAGTCGTACTTGGACTCAAAATCATCTGAAGAGAGAGACATCAAACATTTTAGAAATATAAAACCTTTAAGAATCAATAACAAAGCTATTTTGTCACTAAGTGTTTTTTTTCTTGTTCAGAAAATTATAATCGGTCATGTCTTATATCGGTTTACTATGATAAAACGGCTTTGATTTAATTTTTTCTTTTTTCTGAAAAATAAGCATATTTTTGTACATTATTCCACAAAAAAGACCAGTTCAATTCTAGTGAACACGTCAATAACATATCATGCATTCAGTCATTGAGTGTCTCTGCTGACCTCTAGTGGGAAAAAATGACACTGATCTGCATTTTATGAATATTGTCGGGAGAGGGTCTTGTAGTTCCCTTTAACAGGTTCACTCAGTGCTGCGAGACAATGCTATGGAAACACACCTGTCTAGCCCCGCCCCAAGAATACATCACGTATGCTTCATATCAACGTACTAGGCACCATTTTCATCAGATTTCACTCCTTCAGGAAGCAGATTTTCTGTTGCCCATTGGAAAGCGTTTTTCACGTGTTCTTAGCTACCTTTTCAGAGCAGTTTTCACTCCTCTCAAGCGGACGCTATGAGTTACAGGAGACGTAACTCATGACAGATGCGTGCAATGTTTGGGCCTTCAGCATGCTCAAGCCGCACTTAACGGCCTATCTGACTGTCGACACTGCGATAGCCTGGGATTGAAAGTGTTGCACTCAAGCAACACTTCCCGAACAAAATCAGGCTCAGTCGAAGCTGGACGTTCCATTTCTCATGAGTCACGGCCCAACCCAGCACCCGTAGGACTCTCCCCTGCTTCCAAAACCTCCACTAAGAGGTTTCTAAGTCTTGAAAGCAGCAGTTTTCGGCACGTATCACTAATCCCGCGATTTAGCTACTATTTGTAAAATGGCGGATCACAGTTATGCGTCGATGCCAATCGTCAAAGAGACTCTCCTGGGTTATCGCCAACTTCAGCTCCGTCATGGGAGTCAGGCCCGCTACTGCCTTCCACACCATGTAGGATTACCTCCTCTTTGGTTGGTAAATCATATGTAGCCACTCTACTCTCTATGGCTGTACTTTGGGCATATCAAGCTGAATTGTCAAAAAAGAGCTGGATGAGGGACAAGACCTGACTCCTGAGGCTGTCATGGAGCTCAGTCGGGCTACTGACTTGGCGCTGAGAGCTACCAAGCATACTGCCCGTGCAATAGGCAACTCTATGGGACGAATGCTGTCAGTAGAGCGCCACCTTTGGCTTACTCTTACTGACATCAAAGAAAAGGAAAAGCGTTTCCAATTAGATGTCCCCTTGTCAAATGAAGGCCTATTTGGTGAGTGTGTTACCGCTGAGGTAAAGAAATTATTGGGATGAGCCACTTTTCACCAGCTCATCTCAAGCAGATTTTGAGGCTAAACAACAGTTCGAACCATCTAAAACCATTTCTAAAACATTTTTTTTAGAAAATGGCCGATCATTTCACTAGATAAGCCCCTTATTTCTCGTCTGGGGTTGTGTAAAATGCTTTGAAGCTGCTATTTGGACCTTCCACCCAAAACCCCTGGAATGTTTTCCCCAAAAACCTTTCGACTGAAGAAAGAAAGACATGAACATCTTGTATGACATAGGGGTAGGTAAATTATCAGGAAATTTTAATTCAGAAGTGAACTAATCCTTTAGTGGTCACATGGCATGCAGATAAAGAAATAAAACTCTAAAAATCTTTTTAGTATACATTTTATTTGGATTAAATGCAGATGGAGTTTGGAGCAACATTTACCGTCACTTAATGGTAATTACACTAAAGCCACATCGTGATTTCAATTTCATTAACTGTGAATCGCTATTTATGTGTTTTAATTTGACATTTTTAGGATTCAATTTATTATCTTTTTATCAACTCATAAACCCCTGCAATTCCCTCATGAGTTTAAAAACCCCTGTTTGGGGAAACCCTGCTCTAGGCCTACATTTGCAATATAGCTGTCAGCTGGAAGTCTGTAAGAAAACATTAAAAGCATGTTTTTTTGTCAATTATTGATGATCAGTACCTGGCTGCTACTGTATGTAAAATGATTTTTTTATAACTACTTATCTGACATTACATCTCTGTGTTCTGTGAAGGGTTTGTTGATGGCTGAAATGAGGAAATAACAGGGCCGCATTTGAATTACTGAGAGGTCATTTGACTGCAGGCACACAGTAGACTTCAGATACAGTACAGGACACTAGATCTACAGATACTTCCCACAAATAAACAAATTCGCAACTAAGAGAACCAAATGAACTGATGTTCCAAAAAGGATTAGATCTGTTAGATGAAACGGGCGGAACTCACCAGAAAATGACTTCGAGCCAGATGATGTATGTCCATTCCGGACAGGTGGAGGAGGAGGAGGAGGAGGAGAAAAAGATGTGTGTCCTGAAGACTGACGTCCAGTAGAGGAAAGAGGAGGGGGCTTCCCTCTACTAGGGGGTTCAGAAGATGTTTGTGGGCCGCCACGGTAAGGGGGTGGAGGGGGTGGCGTCTCCCGAACCCCATTACGAGATACAGGGGGAGGAACCTGAGGAGCTGAATGAACAAGTCATTTTAAATGATGCCCGCATTTCAGAGGACTATATTGTAGTAAATCCTTGAATTTAAAAGAATAAGTTTATACGTTTCATCATTTGTAATCATTACCCTGTATGATTTTTGGTGAAACACAAAAGCAGAATATTTACACTGCACTACACAATAAAAATAAAATGGGATGAAAACAGACTGTACTCATGCATTGAACAGATTTTTTACCAAAACAGAAATGAAAGTTTTGAACAATTTTTGGTCACGGTGAAGTGTCCAAACTGACATGTTTACCTCTCGTAGCTTATCCACTTTTTGTGCATAAAGTAGATGCTGAAACAGTCAAAACTGCATCAGAGGAGTGCTAATTAAACATCACCGTTTTGGGCGATGATCTGCTTTTTTTTTGGTTTTCGTTTCTGAAATTTTGGTGCATCGCAACAGTCAAGCTCTAAAAGCAGCAAAAAATACACTACGTAGGATTTGTATGCTACATTCCAAGTCTTAAGAAGCCACGCAAAGCTTTGAGTGTAATTTCAGCAGACTTGGAATATAGCATTTAAGACCAATGTAAAACATTTGATGAAAATGTTGAAATGAGACACGGCTATAGATTTCCTCCATAGAGGAATAGGTTTTTAACGGCAACTTACAAAACTTTAAAAAAAACACAGACGTACGAAGTTATTAATTGATTGTATACGTTTCTGTTGAATTCATCAATAAACTATTTTTTAAATAATTGTTGAACAGATAAATTCCAGGTGAAAAACTATAATTCTGCAGAGAATCAAACAATTCCCACATGAAGCACTGCAAATGACAAAATCGAGTCACTCTCTAAGCTCTCAAACTACTGCAATAATTTTAAAACAGATCGTTCCTATATACATAATCAACATCTTCAAATCAATAGTTTTTGATTTTTTTCCATTGTTTTTATTTCGATGATATCGTTGGAAATGCTTCATGGGACTGTAATTCTTTCCTTATCAAAGCTGTTAAGCACACAGACTTGTATTTTATCCCATTTTTTTCAAATACTCTCTAGCCCATCCACACGGAGACGCATTCAGATCTATCCATAAAAATTTTGACACCTTTGCGTTTTCGTGTGTCCAGCCGATCCGTATATTTTATTAAAGGATGTCCTCATCCCACGTCTCGTCTCTAGTCAGGCACTGCTACATCACGTAACGGCAACAACAGCAACTATTGCGGACTACATGCTTGCGTTCGTGGCGCAGAGACTACCGAGTCTATTAGCAATAGTAAAGTAAAGCTTTATTACTAAGCTTTACTAAAGTTTGTATTCGGCGTAAGGTTTATGCTTCAAGTCTTATTCTCCATTTTTAGTGTTTCTCTATGGCAGAATTACAGAGCCACATACTGGTCTGGCATGTATACTACATCGTTTTGAGTCGGTTTCAGTGGTTTCGTGTGTGCGCAGAGGTTTCTTGAGACGAGGGGAAGAAAAGATTGGACAGGGAAAGCTCTGGCTTTGTGTGGCCTGAGTTTGTATTGTTGTAATTCACCTCACGGCTACTTGGTTTGGTTCATGGCTCATAACTGTTTAGTGAAGACTTTTTTAAAACTGGGCTTTATAGCGATACTACACGGGATACTACAAATACTACTTCTTGAAGGGACCTAAACCATTTTAAAGATTTTTACCTGTGGTACGGCCCACTGGATCGCGTGCTGGTGGTGGGGGCCGTCTGTTCTGCTGGGCGCCCGGTGGAGGAGGAGGGGCCTGGCTACGGACATTAGCATTGGCATGGCCTCTTTTTTTCAGCGAGTTTCGCCTCTGCGGCAACTCAGGGGCGGGGTCTCCATTTGCAGAAGGCGGCTGACGATAAGGAGGAGGAGGAGGGGGTGCATTTGAAGAAGAGGAAGAGGATGAAGAGGAGCGAGATGCAAGGGGTGGGTGTTTAGGAGGCCCATCACGAGCAGAAGATGGAGGCAGTGGAGGCCCCTTGCTTGCAGGTGGTGGTGGTGGTGGAAGGTGTTTTTCACGGCTATGTGCCCCAGAAGTCTGTTGGGCTGAGGAGGGTCCGCGGTTGCCACCGCGATTGAACGGCGGGGGTGGAGGTGGAGCGGAGCTGGTGGGTTTTGCAGAGCTGTTGGCAGCAGATGGTTTGGAGACGTCTGGCATGGAAGGACGTTGATTTCGTGGTTGTTCAGAAGGTGAGGAGTGACCTCCATCACCACGATTGGAGCCATCCGGATCAGAATGACTCGGAACACGAGGTACTGCAGGGCGAGAGCCAGGCGGCCGCAACGCTGACCGTCCTACAGAGTTGTCTGTGCAGATACATTAAAAAAGTTTTAGAGATAATAACCCATCATTGAAGTACTTGGCGTTAAAGCGGAACTTACCTCCAACTGGTCGTAGTTTAGGCACTCCTCCACTGAACAACCCTCCCATAGCCATCGGCCCAGAACCACCTCCAAATGCTCCACCACCACCCCCTCCTCCTCCTCCTCCGCCGCCGCCACCTCCACCTCCAGCCCGACCTCCACCACGACCTCCAGGCTCTGTCAAAAAAAAAAAAAAAAAAATTGTTAGGTGGTCACATCAAACATCAAGTGTATTTTCAGCATAAATGCACACAGCTGACTTACTTTCAATGATAGGTGCACTTCTGTCATTGACCGCACTAGTCTTCTTCAGTTTGGCGCCTTTGCAGATGTCTGATAGCAGAGCTCCTCTTCCTTTCACTTCATTTTGACTGAGTTTTGGAGGTGTGGTGTTGGCCTGAACGTAAACAGATTTGCACGTTTCAAAACATATCTATTAATTCATTAAATAATCTATTAAAATTGACTTGAATTCATTGACTTAAATTTCTATGCAAAAATTTGTTGTTAATTTTAGAATTAAAATTCATTCATTTACAATATTTTTTGTGGAGCAAATTACAGGTTTCAGAAAATGGAAAAAAATACAAAAACACATTTTAATAAATGTATTATTATTATTGAATTATATGTATTATTGTTATTTTTTAATGAACAAAACAATGCTTATTAATATATATATATATAAATATATGTATATTTAAAAACGTTTGTGCACCGAATGAAAGGCATGTGGTCTACCAACATGCAGTAACCATTGACTGAAAAAAATAGGCAGAAAAATTATAAAACTGGAAATAATATAATAGAGAGGACCTATGCAGACCCTAATGACTGTGAATCAAATAAAGTCTCTTAAAATACCAGATTTCTTATGACAAGGTTTAGTTCAGCCTTGAGTGTAACTCTCCAAACTCCAAAAAACAATGTTAATAAATTACTTTTTTTATGTAAAATAATGGCCTTGAAAAATATATATAAAACATATATATATATATATATATATATATTTCTGAATTACTAATTCACATTTTTACCCTCGGGTATTAAAGTTAAAAATTAAACTTTATTGGAATTGGTTTTAATAATTTTTTTAAATATTTTTTGAAATTTGTCATTGACTCATGTAAGAAAAAAATAAGCAACGGGGGTTCCACCGTTGTGCCACCAGTTTTTTTGCTTTACACTGACCTGGCTAAGGGTGGGGGGTGGTGGAGGTCCAGGCGGAGGGGGAGGAGGAGGAATCGGCATCCTGATGAATTCTGGAGAAGTCAACCGTCAATCTTCTGCACTTGGTATCCTCACAAAAACTCTGAAAGGTGAAAGAATTAGACTTCCATGTGCAATTTCAAGTAAATCAAGAGACGGTTGTGGCTAAGAAGTCCTTTAAAAGTTAAAAACATGACTCATCTCAGTGACATTCAACAGTCGTCATACCTCTCAAACCACCTGACTCTTTCAGGAAGTACTCAACAGTGGGCAGTAAACAACAGAAAGGTAATGGAGATTCAAAAATATTCAAAAGACAAAAAACAAACAAAAAAACAATTCCTCTTTTTTTCTCACTGATCCAGTACGGAACTTCCGAAACTTTCAATGCCAGTTCAGACACAAGTGCTCCCAAACGTCCACAGATGAAGCGATACAAAACTTTAGCAGGGCTAACCGGAATGTCGCCAAGCAGGATCTGTCACACAACGACAACACTGAATAAAACCTGTACGCTTATGACCACCTAAATGGCTCATCTTCTTTACATTCAAGCTATAACACACTGTAATTGAAACGCCTAGTCTACTTAACCATGGCGTTGTATGTGAACGTGTCTCAAGAATAAAACGACAGAGGTAAAACAAGTATCGCATGTGGTTCGATTCCTGAAATATGCGTGTTATCAAGAACACATGGATACTACAATAAAGAAATAAACCAGCCTCTGTCATCAACCCACTTTTAAACCTGGTGACCCGAAGAGGCAAACAAATACACAGTATCTCTGTACAACCAACTTTAAAATGCCACAGAAAGAGGCAAACCCAAAATGTGGTAAACACAACATGAAAGAGTTAAAAACAGCCTATTAAACTTTTAAAAAGCTTTAAATGTACCACAAAACATTGTCAATCCAGAAAAATAAGCATGGCATTCTTCACATAACAGGCAGGCGTGTTTCTCTCTCTAATCAGCCACAGCAAAACTGTCAGAAGCCTTGTTTATTACACGAGCTGTTGCAAGAATATGTCCGATTAATGACACGCATAAAAGCAGGAACCTGTGAGGAGGTAGGAATTTAATCTGGAAAGCCGATCTGAATTTGATCTGGACCGTAAGATCAACATCAATACCATAAAAACTATGCCTGGTGTTAAATAATGCCGTCACCAGTAATATTTTATGAGAAAATGTACTTTTGACTCTGACAACTGCGTTAAATTCATCAACAACTTTTTACTAAACTCGTAAACTATAAAGAAAGTGCAGACTTGATTTCAATGGTACAGCTGTAAATAACCTCAAGATTACTAACCTAAATAATGAAAATTTGGAAAAACTTGTTAAACACAATCTATGCCTTCTGTCCTCTGATCAACACTTTATCAAGTAAAAGTAATTCTAAGATCGTGGTGCACGTGTCTTTTTCCTGTGAAATCTTGAATGATTTATTGATGTAAGAATATATTTTAAAATGAACATTTACTGGACTGCAGCAACTTAGGTTAACTTGATTATCCATACAGCATTTTTAAAAAGAAGTACAAATACAATGCATCAGGCTTTTGAGGAATATTAATTTTTTTGTACAGATCTCAACCGTCATTGTAATGCGTTGTATTAAATGTTTTGCCCAAAGAAAAAGCATTCACATATCACTTTAACTATATTACTGGGAGATATGGAGTGACAACTGATATTTATAATATGCATTTTATGCAAGTAGTCTTTTGGTTTTATAAATAACAGCACATTTTTAGGCCTTGGGTGTTTTTTCCTCCATAGATAGTTCCACCATATCACATTATAGAGGCTTTAAAAACCTGATGTATCAAATTATACTCTAAACGCATATACAAGTTTATTTTTACATTTGTTTTTTTATTTTGTCTAAAATAGACTCTTCTGACTATTAGTTCATATGTTAGACTTTACAGGGTTCGTTTATTTCGGCACTCTGAAAGATAGCATGTAATAGCCTACAGAAAATAATACAATATTTGGTGCATATACTGTTTAAGATCAGACCAATTTGTCCATAGATTTATTAGTCATTTCAGAACAAAATGAATAACAGAAGAGGTCAACCAGACAAAAGACGTGTTGTGTATAATGTCGGTTAACGCGATCATCTGAGTCAACAAATATTTGAAGTGTGAACACAGAGAGAAGTGACCATACCTGTCATTCCATACAACATCCTGAACAGCTGTGAAATGTGATACAGGTTTAAGCACTTATATGTATGTATGTATGTATCGGGCAAAACCAAAACTTTTGAGCGACTAACGATGTTGCGAACAAAACAAATGATGGAGATTCGTAAACAAACGCTCCTTTGAAACGAACGAATCATTTCGATGAATCGGTTCGTTCACAAAACCGGCCTGAACAACTCGCTGATGAATAAAAACAACACCAGTATAATAACATCTGTGCGGAAAACTTGTAGCAAAGTCACTTGTGTATCCATTAAAACATGTCATGAGAACTGTAACAAATAGGTTAACCTGATACACGGAAAGCTCTTCCGGATGTAAAGACGTTGGCAAAGCTTACCTGTCGGTCGCGATGTGAGATCTGATCCCAAACAACATGAATGTTAAACAGTAAGCGGGTGCTCTTTCGCCGACGATCCGCTGTCTGATCGGCCACCGAATCAAAACGGGGAACTAAGAACTAGTCGGGCGAGAGTTGACTGTGCTCCGCTCCGCTGTCATAATGAAGGTTAATGCCAACTCTGCAAACTTACTCCAAACAGCTTCACAGTTTCAAATTAAAGCACTAAAGTCAAAGATTCACGAGAGCGGAACGCAACGCGTGTTGCTATTAACATTTCTGCCCAATGACCGAGGGCGATTCTCTTCAACTGCGGACCGCTGGGCTTCAGCGAACCCAGTTCTACGAAATCCCGGAAATCCCGGAGTCGGGACAAAATGGAGGCAAGAAGCCGAAAAAATCCGATTGCGTCCGGAAAGCAAGACCTGTACCTAACGTTACATGGCTAACCTCTTTCTGTTGCGTAACACTGCAACGCGGATCTGCCGAAACTCACATGTAGTTCATTATGACTGATGTGAAGTCATAATAATAATAATAATAATAATAATAATAAACGTCGTTAAAACGCTGTCATTTCATTTCATTTTCTTAAATTCATTAATTAATTAATTTATCATGGTGATGTTAATTACTAGGAACTAGAGGTTTATTGTATTAATAATTACTTTTAATAACTTTAATTTCATTTCACGTAAAAATGGCCATACATTTTCATTTAGAAGTTCTACAAGTCATAGGCCTGTTACATAATATTAGATTCATTTTCATCATTTTTAACATTACTTTCTAAAAGCTGCAAAATATCCATCTCTGGTAAGACAAGCACAAGCACAAGCACAACAACACCACATCTCACTCCAGGAGTAAAGCACACCGCAGCTCTAACTAAAGTCGTCACTCGGACGAGGGTTAGTAACCAGGGCTGGGCGGGTCACTTTTAAAATGTATTTCACTACAGACTACAAAATGCTTTAGAAAGTCATTTGTAATGTATTTCGTTAGATTACCCAAGTTAATTTAATCTTAATACTTTAGATTACTTTGGAATACTAATAAGTTTGTGTCAGAAAAAGGCAATTGCAAGTTTTTATGTCACAATTCTGACTTTTTTCTCAGAATTCTATGATATAAAGTTGCAATTGCGAGTTATAAAGTCAAAATTCTGAGATATAAACTCAATATCGAGAAAGTCAGAATTATGAGATATAAACTCACAATACTGAGAAAAGTCAAAGATATAAACTCAATATTGAGAAAAGACAGAATTATGATATAAACTCACAATATTGAGAAAAGTCAGAATTATGAGATATAAACTCACAATATTGAGAAAAATCAGAATTGCAAGCAAAGAAGTTGAGATATAAATTGCAAGTTTATATTTCCCAACTCTGACTATGTGTTTAAATCACAATCGTGAGGAAAAAAGTTGAATTGTGAGATAAAAAGTCGCAATTACTTTTCAGTTACAAAGGGACTCACAATCAGTCACAAAACATGAAAATAATGTCGTTTATCATCCAGTCATGATGGGACAGTAAAGATTCAAGGGTATGTACATATTTGAATATGGCAACTTTTATAAATCCAGTCATTTTGTATTGTGGAGTATGTTATGTGATTTAGCTTATTCAGGGCTAGATAAAAAATAATATGCAATTTTTATTATCCCTCTTATGTTGTTAAAGTTATTATTGCATATTCTGCAAGGCTATAAACTTCTGAACAAAAATGTAACAGCTTTTGCCGACTGTCAGAGTCGGAGAATTACTAATTGCTGTTTACATTAATTGCCTTTTACATGAATGTTTAAATGACATTAAAATTCAAAGTAATCACTTTGGTAAGATGTAACTGCATCATTTGATTTCCACCCATTTAAACTGTAACTGTAATGAAATACAGTCACTCAAATTTTGTATTTTAAACTAAGTTACATGTATTTCGTTATTTTCCAAACCTGATAGTAATTTGTGCAAAAAACAAACATTCTGTAGGGCTGAGTGAATATGGGTAGAACTCTTTACTGCCCTAGTACTTCAGAAATCCCTTTATGAATTAAATGTGGCGCAGTGGCCTTCATCATCACAGTATGCTAATGCCTATCTAGGGCGAGGGATTCATTGACATGCTGATTGAGGACTGTTGGGACACTCCAGGAACAGGATGGTTCTGTCTGGGGACACGGAGTCGTTTGCTCCTCAATGACACATCTGTACTATTTGCTTCAACTACATACTATTTATGCACTGGTGTTTTCTAACACGTAACTATGTCATGTTTGGTCTCATCTGACAGCTTATAAACTGAACTGAATGGTAGTGAACATAACAGAGATATTAAAGTATCCTAATGTACAATCTAGGTATTGCTAAAACATGCATGAAGGTACTTCTCCCTCTCTTGATCACCCCGCATTTGCCATGTCTTCTGGTTTCCAGTCAGTGGGTTTTGGGTGTTGGTATTCCACTCATGTATGACAATGCGTTGCTCAGGGTATAAGAAGGAAAGGTGCTTAACCTCTTACTATAAGAAAGGCTTTTACGGCCTCTTCTGCACAGCAGTGCATTATTTCTTACAACTAAGTATTTTACATTCTACTTTCTGTATATTTAAACATGTAACTTAATAAATAACTTTGCCTGCTTTAAAGGTTTTGAGAATTTTGAAACCTGTGATTGTAACTTTCGGTATCTAAACGTTCAGGTTAAATAGATAGAGAATTATTAGAAAGACTTTTACCCTTAAAGAATAACAACAACTTTAATGGAGTGAGATAAATAACTGAATTATGCACGCATCCTTCAACTGCTTTTTGGTTCAAATTAGTTCAAAATAGCAGCGTAAACGGGGAGCAAAAAGAAAGTCAATAAAGTTTACATTTCTCAACTGATTTTAACAGTTAATGATCTGCATGGTTTACGAAAAAGGTTTTGTCTTCAATTACTCTCGTTTGAACAGGAAAATGAATTAGAATTCATTTTTTATAAATTCATTAATATAAAGAATTAATAAAAATTAGAATGATGAAAACTCACGATTTTCATGCATAGATTTAGTTTATTTTTCAAGGTGAATAATTGTGGAGATTCCTAATGTAATATAATTTAATGTACATGAAATGTGCACATCACTTCAATTGTGTAAAGGGCTTTTTCTGTCTTCAACCATGGCATTTTAGCTTTTCTTCTTGAATCACATCACTGGATGTCACAGGACAATTTCAAATGAATGTGAAGATAATTTGCATCTCAAAACCTTAAGGCCCTTTTCATTTTTGAAATTTATTTGCAGTGCTGGGCAGATTACTTACAAATTGTAATCAGTTACTGATTCCAAATTTCATGAGAAAAATTGTTTAGCAACAAAATCCATTACATTACACATTTAAAGGAATGTAATCTGATTACTTTTTGAATTACTTATTCTCAAACTGAATGTCTCAATAACTCATTTATTGATATAAAAAGACAAAGAAAATGAAAATATATGACATTCTTTATCAAAATCATGATGTGTATTAAAGATTAGCCTACATTATGCCAGAGTTTCCCAAACTGGGGTTCATGAAGGAACTGCGGTGGGGTTTATTGAAAAAATGAAATCATAAAAATGTTATTAAAAAAAGTAACATTTAAAAAAGAAATTGAAAATAAAAAGCAATCAAAATAAAACTTCCAAGCGAACATAAAAAATCTATAATTGATTTGTTTACCTGCATGTCACGTGACAATTAACTGACATCACAGAACCGTGAAGTTAATTTTATTATTATTATTTAATTTTTTTATTGGCCTAACTTAACTTAAAATGACAATGCACTGCATGTTTATATAAAATCACGTTTTAATTTGTACATTGTAATGTGTTTGAAAGACAAAAGCCTTCCAAAGACACTGAATAATGACTCCGTGAATGATCATTCAAATAATAATTAATGTGTTCGTCAGGAGTTGATTAGATATGCAGTGCTGCAACGTTGAGAAAACACTTTTTAAAAGTGAGACGACTTCTGTAAATTCAGTGATCAAATGCTGTGGGTCTCAGTTTTCAGTGATAGTCACATGACCAATGGCTGGTCACAAACCTGGAAGAGCTTCTGAACGTATTCAAGCAAGTTTTTCATAAAGAAAAATTAAAAGATAAACAAAAGAAGTTTTGGTGAGAATCAATGAATTATGAATAATTTCCTGCCATTGTGGGAAAAACATGTAATCAACAAAAAAGTAACTGTAGTCTGATAACAAGTATTTTAAATCAGTTACTACCCAACTGTTTAATTCTATACGCTTACGTGTTGCCTCCTAACCTCATGCTGGCAATTTGACACAGAAATGTTTGCTTTATTATTCATGACACTTTTTTTTTTTTTTACTATTAAATTTTATATTATAGTAAAAATGACAAAATTGTTTCCATTTTAAATGAACTTTATTGGGGTCTAAAGAAAGTTAAACATTTAATTACCTAGGCTATGGCTAAGAATTTCATACACAGTAAAAAACGTTGGGTTATTTTTTTAACCCAACCGTTGGGTTACACATGTTGGGTCACTATGTTGGGTTATTTACCAAAAATGTTGGGTCATTTTTAACATCGTTGGGTTATTTTTAAAAATACCCCATCTGTTGGGTTAAATACGGATCCCGTGACGATCGACGATTCAAATTTTAACGGTCGTGAGTCTCGTGTCGTTTTTCATGTATATAACTTTTATAACAGTAGGTATTGTGTGCTGAAACTATGGAGAACTGAATTTTATATTTTTAAGTCGTAATTATCTTTATTCAGTAATGTTCTTCGGTAACGTTAAGTGAGATCGATTGGAAATGAATCCTAGCTATGCCCGTTAGCTCGCTAGCGGTAATAAAGTAATTAAAACATACTAGCGAAACTTGTAGTTAAGATGTATTAACTACCTTACTATGGTAATAATATGGTAATATTATTGCCTTGTGAAATGTATATCGATAAACTAGACTACGTCTCAGCAATCACATTACGCATGTTTTACGGTCTTCGTGATAATCTTTCATAATACGACATCTAAATTTGAGCTTCAGATTTGTATTTTTTGTACCGGCGCGGAACGAAAGCTTCTCATTTGAACCCGTGCCGCACGGACGTTCATCAGCTCGGCCCTCGACCATACTGAACCACAACAGAGCTGTGAGATCCAGTGAGAAGCGTTAGAATTCGCTAAAATCTAATTTGTAAGATGAAAGAGCGCAATATTCCCAACAGCTTCTAAGCAGAAAAGTGAAGAAACGTTGAGCAACAAGTAGTTAACTACAGTTACAATGTTTTTTTATTTTTTATTTTATGTTATCGATAAACGACTTAGATTTACTGTAGTAACACTAACTGCAAATCTGGTATTTTGACAGAAATCTGGTCTATTCATGGTCATTGCATGTTATATAGTGATGCATGTTAATGTATTACAGGAGATTCTGAAGCATCTAACTACTAAATACAACAGTTTTACGTTTTGTACAAAATTGCATAGGTTTAATGTCATAGTAATACAAATGAAATATAGTTACTAAATGAATTTATTTGGATTCAAATGGATTGCAACAAGATATAAAAGGTTTGGGCTTAAAAGATTCCTTATCCTGTGGCTTCAGGGACAACGTTAATAGCACAGCTTGTGCCGATAAGGCGATCCTTAATAATAGATCCAGTAAAACATTTGGGATACAGTGGTAGAATTTTTTTTTGTACAAGTTAATTACAGTACAATATAAATTGTATAAAATATAAGTGTAATAGAATTAAATATACAGTATGTGGCATACTGTGGTTTTATTTTATATGGGGTTTTATTATGGGGTTTTATTATAGCATTTTATTATTATTAGCCTATATATTATTATTATAAATGGCCTAAAATACAATTGAGTATAAATACAGTAAAATATAGTACGTAGTTGTAACATAATAACTATGAAATAGTAGATATCAAAAATTGTAAAATAATATAGTCAATAAAATAAAAATAGCAAATGAAAGGGTGAGTAGTGAATAGTACAATAATAAAATAAGTTGTATAATAATAGGCTATAATAATAATAATAATGATAAATAGGCAGGTGAGATCTTTTAGAAATGGAGGGAACAGTCCACTGACAGGCTTTCTTCAGCCTTCCTTGAGTTTTGTGTTGTCCTGGTTCCACTGGCTAAACTGGGATAAAAATATAGATGAGCTACGCAATCAAATCACTTATCTTCAGGGATAAGCCTAACAGCCTGAGCTGTCCTGTCAAAGTCCCATGGCTTCATTGCACAGAAGACTCACTTGCGATTTTGATGTAATTACCCTGATATGTGGTTTGGATTGTGCTACGGTTTGTAAAACCTCAAAGTAGTCAGGCATCTTTTCTTCAGTCCACTTATTAGAGTTACAAGTTGCCCCAAGAAGACGTGCGATCCAGTGGCCAACTATATAGCCTATTTATTATGTCTATGGCTGCAGAGCCAAAAGACCAATAGAAGACCAATCTCAATTTAGTATGCAAATAAGTCCGCAAATAAGCTCTATCTTGCTAGCTGTGAAACGTGAATCTTTTTCTTTTTTGTCAATTCTTGAATACATGGGTTATAATGTTAACAACAGTTATCCGTGTTTAATATAACAAGATATTTTTAATGTAACATTTAAGTAAACTTTTTAAAAATAACCACTTCAGCAAACTGTTTATATTTTATTTCAATCGCATAACATCTTAAGGATTCTATAATAGTAACTTATTTTGGATATCAACAAAAGATATATCAACAATGTTAGAATTAATATTTCACAAATTATTTATGTACATCCTTCAAAACAAATCCCCCAGTCCTTTATGTATCACTGAGCATAACAATGTTAAAAACATGAGATAATAGATGAGTATCTTAAAAAAAAAAAAAAAAAAAGTGGGCAAGAAATAAGACATTCACCGGAGAAACTATTTTCCAGACAAAAGCTATTTGCACATGTATAACTCATCCACATTGTATTTATACATTACTGTAGCATCATACATAATTTACAAAATATATATGACATATAATATTCACATACTCCACATAACATTGTCATGCATAAAAAAATAAGATTTATAAAATGTACTTGGAATGAAACTAATGAAACTAACCAGCCCACTAACAGCTCTGTAAACATGATCAAGGACAAGTTCATTGTTGTCTCTCATGTCCCTTACTTTTAGTTATCCTACTATATTCGTTTAAGAACATTGAATTTTGACCCTTTCAAAGTGCTTTCTGGAACCTCAAGATCCATTGCATGTATTTGCAGACGTCTCATTGTCTGTCTGCGACTATGCTCAGCTTGCCCATTTCCCCATCCATCTCTTCTAGGCATTCCTTTGTAAGTGTAGCATATGTCATCAGTAGTGTAATGACGTCCAGGAGCCATTTGTGTTTTCCTATAATAACCTGCATTACCTCCCATATGGGGTGATCTTTGCATGGTACTCATTCCCATATTTGAATTTCTCACAGCCAAATTCTCTCTACTTCTTGAAACTTGAAGTTTAGGCACTGATATATTGTTCCAGTTGTCATCAATATCAAAGTTACTTGCTTTTGTTGTATGATCTCTTGATCTGAGTGCACCAGACATATCACTGTAGTAAACATCTGATGATGTTGGACGTACACCAGAGACTCTGGTCTTTGAGGTAGGTAAAGTCATTACATCAGGTGAGCCGGAGAGATGTTTTTGCATTGTAGACCCCTGGGCTTTTCCTGAAAATTTCATGTCTCTGTCAAAATAGGGGTCCTGCATGTTAAATTCTGAGACACCATATTTCTGATGAGTCGGTATTCTGATAGCATCAAGATCATTTATTTTGGCTGCCTTTATTTTACCTCTTGGGACGGCAAAATTGTTAGTATATATTTGTGTATAGGCACCAAAATCAACATCAGACCCCAGGCCTTGAAACTCAGGGCTATCAATTCCTCCTTTAATTCGGGGGGTTTTGAGATTCATCTTTGGAGAGCTGAATTTGAGATCTGGTCCTTCTGGCATGTTTCCTGAGAGTTTCAGTTTCTCTGGATGAGCGTCAATGTCAAAATCTAGTGCATTCACATCAAAATTGGGTTTCTTAACATTTGGTCCTTTAATTTTACCTTTAGGGAAATCAACACTCATATCTGGGGCTGTGATATCTGTCTTATGACCTCTAATATTACAGTCTGGGGAATCAAAATCAGTCTTAAACTTTGGCGCTGAGAGATCCATTTTAGGGGTCTTTAGATCATAGTCAGGTGCCTTTATTTTGGGTCCTGAGAAACCAAGATCAGGCATCTTGAAAGTGGGCATTTTCATTTTTCCAGATGGCATGTTCATGTCTGGAAATGAAAGGTTGGTGTTTGGACCCTTGAAATCAGCTTCAGGTGTATGTACATCAATATCAGGACCATTTAACCCTGCATTTAGTTTGGGAGCTGATGCTTTCAGATTAAGGTCAGACTGATCAAAGTCAGCATCCATATTCATATGTGGCCCTTTCAAACCTGACAGGCCAAAACTGGGCATCTTTAGCTTTGGCATATTAAATTTACCTGAAGGACCATTAACATCAAAATCAGGTGATTGGAGACCTAGGTTTGGGCTTTTTAAATCAGCTTGAGGCAAAGTCAGATCCATGTCTGGGGTATCAATTCCTCCTTTTATTTTGGGGCTTTTGAGATTCAGGTCTGGAGATTTGATTTTAAAATCTGGGCCTTTTGGCTTGCTGCCCGAGAAGCCAATTTTTGGAAGCTTCAGTTTACCTGAAGGGGAATTGATATCGAGGTCAGGTGCATTCATGTCAAGATTGGGTGTCTTTAAGTTTGGTCCTTTAAATTTACCATTTATGTCTGGGCCTGTGATATCTGGCTTATACCCTTTAATGTTGATATCGGGGGAATCAAAGTCTGCCTTAAACTTTGGAGCTGACAGATCCATTTCAGGGGTCTTCAAGTCATAGTCAGGTGTCTTTAGGTTTGGTCCTGAGAGACCAAACTTGGGCATCTTTAAAGTGGGCATCTTCATTTTTCCAGATGGCATGTTCATGTCAGGAAGAGTAAGGTCTGTTTTTGGACCTTTGAGATCAGCATTAGGTCCATGAATGTCAATGTCAGGACCATCTACCCCTGCATTTAGTTTGGGAGTTGATGCACTCAGACTGAGGTCAGGCTGATCAATGTCAGCATCCAAATTCATATGTGGCCCTTTCAAACCTGACAGGCCAAAACTGGGCATCTTTAGCTTTGGCATATGCAATTTACCTGAAGGACCATTAATATCAATATCAGGTGATTTGACATCTAGGTTTGGGCCTTTAAAATCAGTTTGAGGCAAAGTCAAATCCATGTCTGGGGTATCGATTCCTCCTTTTATTTTAGGGCTTTTGAGATTCAGGTCTGGAGATTTGATTTTAAGATCTGGTCCTTTTGGCTTGCTACCCGAGAAGCCAAATTTGGGAAACTTCAGTTTACCTGATGGGGCATTGATGTCAAGATTGGGTGTCTTTAAGTTTGGTCCCTTCAATTTACCTGAAGGGAAATCAGCGTTCATGTCAGGTACTGTGATATCTGGTTTATGACTTCCAATGTTGAAGTCTGGGGAATCAAAGTCTGCCTTAAACTTTGGAGCCGACAGATCCATTTCAGGGGTCTTCAAGTCATAGTCAGGTGTCTTTAAGTTTGGTCCTGAGAGACCAAACTTGGGCATCTTTAAAGTGGGCATTTTCATTTTTCCAGAAGGCTTGCCAATGTCTGGAAGTGTAAGATCTGTATTTGGACCTCTGAGATCTACATTAGGTCCATGTATATCAATATCAGGACCATCTATTCCTGCTTTTAGTTTGGGAGTTGATGCACTCAGACTGAGGTCAGGCTGATCAATGGCAGCATCCACATTCATGTGTGGTCCTTTCAAACCTGACAGGCCAAAACTGGGCATCTTTAGCTTTGGAATGTGCAATTTACCTGAAGGGCCATTGACATCAATATCAGGTGATTGGATATCAAGGTTTGGACCATTCAAATCAGTTTGAGGTAGAGTCAGATCCATGTCTGGGGTGTTGATTCCTCCTTTTATTTTAGGGCTTTTGACATTCAGGCCAGGAGATTTGATTTTAAGATCTGGTCCTTTTGGCTTGCTACTTGAGAAGCCAAATTTTGGAAACTTCAGTTTACCTGAAGGGGAATTTATTTTGAAATCAGGTGCATTCATGTCAAGATTGGGTTTCTTGAAATTTGGTCCTTTAATTTTACCTTTAGGGAAATCAACATTCATATCAGGTGCTGTGATATCTGGCTTATGACCACCAATGTTGATATCGGGGGAATCAAAGTCTGCCTTAAACTTTGGAGTTGACAGATCCATTTCAGGGGTTTTCAAATCATAGTCTGGTGTCTTTATTTTTGGTCCTGATACACCAAACTTAGGCATCTTTAAAGTGGGCATTTTCATTTTTCCAGAAGGCTTATCAATGTCTGGAAGTGTAAGATCTGTATTTGGACCTCTGAGATTTACATTAGGTCCATGAATGTCAATCTCAGGACTATCTATCCCTGCATTTAGTTTGGGAGTTGATGCACTCAGACTGAGGTCAGGCTGATCAATGTCAGCATCCAAATTCATATGTGGCCCTTTAAAACCTGACAGGCCCAAACTGGGCATCTTTAGCTTTGGCATATGCAATTTACCTGAAGGACCATTAATATCAATATCAGGTGATTTGACATCTAGGTTTGGGCCTTCAAAATCAGTTTGAGGCAGAGTCAGATCCATGTCTGGGGTATCGATTCCTCCTTTTATTTTAGGGCTTTTGAGATTCAGGTCTGGAGATTTGATTTTAAGATCTGGTCCTTTTGGCTTGCTACCCGAGAAGCCAAATTTGGGAAACTTCAGTTTACCTGATGGGGCATTGATGTCAAGATTGGGTGTCTTTAAGTTTGGTCCCTTCAATTTACCTGAAGGGAAATCAGCGTTCATGTCAGGTACTGTGATATCTGGTTCATGACTTCCAATGTTGAAGTCTGGGGAATCAAAGTCTGCCTTAAACTTTGGAGCTGACAGATCCATTTCAGGGGTCTTCAAGTCATAGTCTGGTGTCTTTATTCTTGGTCCTGATACACCAAACTTGGGCATCTTTAAATTGGGCATTTTCATTTTTCCAGAAGGCTTGCCAATGTCTGGAAGTGTAAGATCTGTATTTGGACCTCTGAGATCTACATTAGGTCCATGTATATCAATATCAGGACCATCTATTCCTGCTTTTAGTTTGGGAGTTGATGCACTCAGACTGAGGTCAGGCTGATCAATCGCAGCATCCACATTCATGTGTGGTCCTTTCAAACCTGACAGGCCAAAACTGGGCATCTTTAGCTTTGGCATGTGCAATTTACCTGAAGGGCCATTGACATCAATATCAGGTGATTGGATATCAAGGTTTGGACCATTCAAATCAGTTTGAGGTAGAGTCAGATCCATGTCTGGGGTGTTGATTCCTCCTTTAATTTTTGGGCTTTTGAGATTCAGGTCTGGAGATTTGATTTTAAGATCTGGTCCTTTTGGCTTGCTACTTGAGATGCCAAATTTTGGGAACTTCATTTTACCTGAAGGAGAATTCATGTTGAGGTCTGGTGCATTCATGTCAAGATTGGGTTTCTTGAAGTTTGGTCCTTTAATTTTACCTTTAGGGAAATCAACATTCATATCAGGTGCTGTGATATCTGGCTTATGACCACTAATGTTGATATCGGGGGAATCAAAGTCTCCCCTAAACTTTGGAGTTGACAGATCCATTTCAGGGGTCTTCAAATCATAGTCTGGTGTCTTTATTTTTGGTCCTGATACACCAAACTTAGGCATCTTTAAAGTGGGCATTTTCATTTTTCCAGAAGGCTTATCAATGTCTGGAAGTGTAAGATCTGTATTTGGACCTCTGAGATTTACATTAGGTCCATGAATGTCAATCTCAGGACTATCTATCCCTGCATTTAGTTTGGGAGTTGATGCACTCAGACTGAGGTCAGGTTGATCAATGTCAGCATCCAAATTCATATGTGGCCCTTTCAAACCTGACGGGCCAAAACTGGGCATCTTTAGCTTTGGCATGTGCAATTTACCTGAAGGACCATTAATATCAATATCAGGTGATTTGACATCTAGGTTTGGGCCTTTAAAATCAGTTTGAGGCAAAGTCAGATCCATGTCTGGGGTATCGATTCCTCCTTTTATTTTAGGGCTTTTGAGATTCAGGTCTGGAGATTTGATTTTAAGATCTGGTCCTTTTGGCTTGTTACTTGAGAAGCCAAATTTTGGGAACTTCATTTTACCTGAAGGAGAATTCATGTTGAGGTCTGGTGCATTCAAGTCAAGATTGGGTTTCTTGAAGTTTGGTCCTTTAATTTTACCTTTAGGGAAATCAACAGTCATATCAGGTGCTGTGATATCTGGCTTATGACCACTAATGTTGATATCAGGGGAATCAAAGTCTCCCCTAAACTTTGGAGTTGACAGATCCATTTCAGCGGTCTTCAAATCATAGTCTGGTGTCTTTATTTTTGGTCCTGATACACCAAACTTAGGCATCTTTAAAGTGGGCATTTTCATTTTTCCAGATGGCATGTCCATGTCAGGAAGAGAAAGGTCTGCTTTCGGATGTTTGACATCAGTATTAGGTCCGTGAATGTCAATCTCAGGACTTTCTATCCCTGCATTTAGTTTGGGAGTTGATGCACTCAGACTGAGGTCAGGCTGATCAATGTCCGCATCCAAATTCATATGTGGCCCTTTCAAACCTGGCGGGCCAAAACTGGGCATCTTTAGCTTTGGCATGTGCAATTTACCTGAAGGACCATTGACATCAATATCAGGTGATTGGATATCAAGGTTTGGACCATTAAAATCAGTTTGAGGTAGAGTCAGATCCATGTCTGGGGTGTTGATTCCTCCTTTAATTTTTGGGCTTTTGAGATTCAGGTCTGGAGATTTGATTTTAAGATCTGGTCCTTTTGGCTTGCTACTTGAGATGCCAAATTTTGGGAACTTCATTTTACCTGAAGGAGAATTCATGTTGAGGTCTGGTGCATTCAAGTCAAGATTGGGTTTCTTGAAGTTTGGTCCTTTAATTTTACCTTTAGGGAAATCAACAGTCATATCAGGTGCTGTGATATCTGGCTTATGACCACTAATGTTGATATCGGGGGAATCAAAGTCTCCCCTAAACTTTGGAGTTGACAGATCCATTTCAGGGGTCTTCAAATCACAGTCTGGTGTCTTTATTTTTGGTCCTGATACACCAAACTTAGGCATCTTTAAAGTGGGCATTTTCATTTTTCCAGAAGGCTTATCAATGTCTGGAAGTGTAAGATCTGTATTTGGACCTCTGAGATTTACATTAGGTCCATGAATGTCAATCTCAGGACTATCTATCCCTGCATTTAGTTTGGGAGTTGATGCACTCAGACTGAGGTCAGGTTGATCAATGTCAGCATCCAAATTCATATGTGGCCCTTTCAAACCTGACGGGCCAAAACTGGGCATCTTTAGCTTTGGCATGTGCAATTTACCTGAAGGACCATTAATATCAATATCAGGTGATTTGACATCTACGTTTGGGCCTTTAAAATCAGTTTGAGGCAAAGTCAGATCCATGTCTGGGGTATCGATTCCTCCTTTTATTTTAGGGCTTTTGAGATTCAGGTCTGGAGATTTGATTTTAAGATCTGGTCCTTTTGGCTTGCTACTTGAGAAGCCAAATTTTGGGAACTTCATTTTACCTGAAGGAGAATTCATGTTGAGGTCTGGAGCATTCAAGTCAAGATTGGGTTTTTTGAAGTTCGGTCCTTTAATTTTACCTTTAGGGAAATCAGCAGTCATATCAGGTGCTGTGATATCTGGCTTATGACCGCTAATGTTGATATCGGGGGAATCAAAGTCTCCCCTAAACTTTGGAGTTGACAGATCCATTTCAGGGGTCTTCAAATCATAGTCTGGTGTCTTTATTCTTGGTCCTGATACACCAAACTTAGGCATCTTTAAAGTGGGCATTTTCATTTTTCCAGATGGCATGTCCATATCAGGAAGAGTAAGGTCTGCTTTCGGACCTTCTGCTTTCGGACCTTTGAGATCAGTATTAGGTCCATGAATGTCAATCTCAGGACCATCTTTCCCTGCATTTAGTTTGGGAGTTGATGCACTCAGACTGAGGTCAGGCTGATCAATGTCTGCATCCAAATTCATATGTGGCCCTTTCAAACCTGACGGGCCAAAACTGGGCATCTTTAGCTTTGGCATGTGCAGTTTACCTGAAGGACCATTAATATCAATATCAGGTGATTTGACATCTAGGTTTGGGCCTTTAAAATCAGTTTGAGGCAAAGTCAAATCCATGTCTGGGGTATCGATTCCTCCTTTTATTTTAGGGCTTTTGAGATTCAGGTCTGGAGATTTGATTTTAAGATCAGGTCCTTCTGGCCTTCTGCCTGAGAGACCCACCTTTGGCAGCTTCAGTTTACCTGAATGTGTATCAATGTCAAAGTCTGGAGTGTTCAAATCAAGATCGGGTTTCTTGAAATTTGGTCCATTCATTTTACCTTTAGGGAAATCAACATTCATGCCACGTACTGTGATATCTGGCTTATGACCTTTAATGTTGATGTCTGAAGAATCAAAGTCTGCCTTAATCTTTGGAGTTAATAGATCCATTTCAGGGGTCTTCAGATCATAGTCAGGTGTCTTTATTTTTGGTCCTGAGAGCCCAAAATCAGGCATCTTGAAAGTTGGCATTTTCATTTTTCCAGATGGCATGTCCATGTCAGGAAGCGTAAGGTCTGTTTTCGGACCCTTGAGATCAGCATTAGGTCCATGAATGTCAATCTCAGGACCATCTATCCCTGCATTTAGTGTGGGAGTTGATGCTTTCAGATTAAGGTTAGGCTTATCAATGTCAGCATCCAAATTCATACGGGGCCCTTTCAAACCTGACAGGCCAAAACTGGGCATCTTTAGCTTTGGCATATTAAATTTACCTGAAGGTCTATTAACATCAATATCAGGTGATTTGATATCTAGGCTTGGGCCTTTCAAATCAGATTGAGGCAGAGTCAGGTCCATGTCTGGGGTATCAATTCCTCCTTTAATTTTGGGACTTGTGAGATTCAGGTCTGGAGATTTGATTTTAAGATCAGGTGCTACTGCCTTGTTTCCAGAGATGCTAAGTTTTGGCGGCATCAGTTTACCTGAAGGGACATTTATGTCAAGGTTGGGTTTCTTGAAATTTGGTCCTTTAAATGTGCCTTTAGGAATATCAAAATCCATGTCTGGGGCTGTGATATCTGGCTTATGACCTGTGATGTTGATGTCTGGTGAATCAAACTCTGCCTTAATCTTTGGAGCTGACAGATCCATTTCAGGGGTGTTCAGATCATAGTCAGGCGTCTTCATTTTGGGTCCTGACAGATCAAAATCTGGCATGCTGAAAGAGGGAGTTTTTAGTTTTCCAGATAGCATGTCTATGTCTGGAAGGTCTTTTTTCAGACCTTTGAACTCAGCCTTTGGTCCATCAATTCGTACATCAGAAGCATTAAGGCCTGCAGCTACTTCAGGGAATTTTGACCCCTTCATACTTCCATCATAACTGACGTCTGTTTTCTTGTTTCCAGAGAGGCTAAACTTTGGCAGTTTAAATTTTGGCTTCTTGTCCTGAATTGATGGTACATCCATATCCATATTAGAGGAATTAAGCATTGCATTTGGACCTTTAAAATGACCTTTTGTGAGATGCATCATAGGAGATCCTTGGGTATCTGGCAGTGTAAGATTTGACTCTGGTGTACTAACACCTACACTTATGTCTGAATCTGTATATGGTCGACCCCGTAGGTTGACATCACTTCCAACATCAGTCAAGTTCATTTTGGGCTGATACGATGAAACATCACTTGCAATGTTGGCTTTGATCTTTGCTGCTCTCTTGAGGTCAGATCCTTGTAGTGACATGTCTGAGTTGTATTCACCAGTAGAATCCTTGGTATCATAATGGATCTTGAAAGGCCCCACTTTCTCATCAGGTTCTGATTCAAATGGATTGAGACGCATTCGATCTGCATTCTCAAGTAAAGCTGCAACGTTTATCTTGCTTTTGCGGTCTAATGTTTGGGCTGCCACAGGCCTAGGTCTGTATTCCTTAACTGCTTTATTTCCTTTCATGAATTTCCTGACTTTAGTATCGAAGAGCTTGTCATATGAATCTTTCCACACCTGTTGAAACAGTGTAATCAGAACAAATCAATATTTTTGTGGGTTTATGATTCAGGGTTGCAAAAAAATTAGTGCAATGTACACAGACCTCATTTGGAGCTCTGACGTCCAGACTTTCCAAGCTCTTGCTGGACTTCAAACCATGCTTCATCATCTCCTTGTCATTATCAATCAACTTCAAAATGTCCACAACTTCATTTTTCTTTTGTATATTCCTCTTCAGATCAACCTGACCACAAGCACCCACAATTTCATCATCTGAAATCGAAATGTAATGTAGTCCATTATCAAACTTATCCTTATATTTTCACCATATCAAGGTTCACTGCAAAAGTCATTTTATTCACATTACAAGTGTTCTGTAAAAAATGATGCTCGATAAATATACAAAAATCATAATCAAACTATACCTTCAAAGTGTCGGTCTGAGAACTCCGATCTCTCTCCAGAGACATTATCATCTTCAACCAGCAGGCTGTCAGAAAGGCTTCTTCGATGAAGAGCCTGCAAATTACAATGTACTATCATGGTGAATTTCCATGAAATTGAATGCATGTAAAATAAAAACCAGAATAACATGAGTTTTTGATGAGAACAATGTATTTCTGCCAAATGCACTATACAAGGATTTTTTATTAATAATTCACTTTTTTTATTCCTAATAACAGTTAGACGAGGATTCAGACATTTAATTGATAGATCACACGACACGCATAAACAAAAAAGTTTAGGATATGATAAATAAAAAAAGGTGATATCATACCATTTCACTGGTATATATTTACAGTGAAGGAAAGCTTCCCAAACTTAAACCTGTTAATGTAAAAAGAAATGATTCAGCAGCAATAAGACACCCAAGTTTCAGTGCTAATTATTATTGGCACACATGTAATTGTTAATGGCTACTCATAATGCAATGACAGACTAGAACATATGAATTATGAATATATGGGGCAGTCAGTATGAAAAGAAGCACACCCCTCAAAATAGAACAAGACTGAGCAAACAGTACTAACTTAATTTAAATTTACATGACATTTATTTTGCTGCACAATTAATAAAGACTAAAATTCTTAATAAAATTGTCTGCATTAATACAACTGGAAATATAATAATATATAATGTATGATAAACAGATAGATGAAACTGAGTTATTCAAGGAATTGTTCAGGGATAGTGTAACAAGTGGGCGTTAGAAACAGGTTAGGCCTGACAAAGGAAAATGTGAACAGACCTCACCTTATTAACCACACCCTCGGTTTTAAACGTGCGTAATCGCAGAGGAATCAGGAGCTCCCATGATCATCTGCAAGGACACATATTTTGATAACCTATTCAACTATAAAGATTTATATGTCTTACTTCAATGAAACAGGCTCCAAAAACAATTCATTTATTATCTACTATCTACAGTATATGATCCAGTTAATACGCACAAAACTTTGATTTTATATTTAAAGTCATCACAAATTAAAATGTGATCCAGAAGCTTTATTTTCAATATGCAGCACTAGTCAGTAGCAATTTCTTGATAAAGTGGTCACCAAAGAAATAATGTTAAAGCACTTTTTCCACTCAATCACAACTTTAAATAACTGTGCCTTGCAACCATCCCTGTGCAATATTCAAAGTTTTAATAGGAATGCATTAAATCATTCAGAAATTACAGTAAAAACATGATTAAATCAGCATAACCTGTACAAGCGCTGCATTATCATTCATAACAGAAACAGATGCACTTGCTAACATTCAAACTTTAATTTCAGCACTATACAAATTTTTTACAAAAAATAGTGAAGTCAAAAGTACTGTTGAAAGCCTTACCTTGTAACCCATGCGCTTTTAAATCCTTTCAATATCGGCGGTGATAATTTGCCACGGTGAAGACTGTTTCCACAGGGTGAGACCGTGTTTACCTCTGGTCTCTTCCTACTGTTTATGGAATTCTCGTTGCAGAAAGTAATACACTTCAAGAGTGGACAAACTGGTTTAACCTCAAACTCACAGATCTGGCCAAACACATACCTCATAATGCTTCAGCATCACTGTTCTTTGTATGTACAGTCACAGTCTGTTCTGTATTGGAGGCAGGGTGACATAATAATAACAAACCTATCCCTAATTCTTGACTGATGGGAGGAAATCAAAAGGAATGGGTTATAAAAAAGTTTAAACTATGCACACATGTACTCCCATATGACTCATGTGAGTTGGGAAACTGTACAAGGTGTAGTCACTCTCACTCGTGTTGTCTGGGTGGAGATGGCTCATTACGAACGTTCACACCTTTAATGAAACCAATTATGCATTGTGAATTCTCAGAAGAGATATTATGTGTTCAAACCACTGAAATAAATATTAGAACACAGTGAGACTCCCACACCTGAGTTTGCAAGAATGAAAAAACACCTTTTTTACCTATTCAAAGAGGGAAACTTTGAGCAGATCCTCTTGAAAACCAATGAATTTATATATATGTGTACATATACATATATATACACATACATAAAAACAAACCTGAGACAGACAAATAACTTAAAAAAAGCATTTACTTCTAAGACAGACTTACATTTTAATCCTTACAAATGTGACCATTTATAAATTAAACCATTTTCCCTGAGTTTTACATTGCTCTGCATGGCATAGCATGATATAAACTGCAGGTATTTTCAAATATTCAATGGCCATTCATCATATTCCAACAACATTCTTTTCTGAAAAAACAGTATTTCAAACTTGCTCTTCCCCTCCACGTAAGAGTTTCTGGAAAACTGAGTCCTCTCTTTGGCACAGAGCAACAGGGCTGTCAAACTCCACCACCTTCCCAGCATGCATCACCAATACTCTGTCGGAGTCCATGATTGTATTCAGTCTGTGGGATAAGAAAGACTAGGATGGGTTGTACAGAAATGTTCTTGACAAATAAACATGTCAATTAAAAAAGTAGTCTCTACTAGGTTTTGTTTCTTTGATAAACTGGTCATTGTCTATGGCAGCTTCACTTAAACTTAATCATGCACTAACTAGTATGTACGATTACCTAAAAATGCCTGCTAGTATGTTATAAATGTGGCTGTTAACAAAGGTTAACAGATAATTCTGGTAACTTGAGGGAATTAATGCTCATAAAAGAGTTGGAAATATACTTTAACAATATGAACATGACAATCTTTGTGGTCAGTTTCATTTAATAAAAGGCTCACAAAACTATTCGCTTGGGTGTGACTGTGTTCAGAAATTTTCAACTGAAAATCAGTTCCGCATCAATAAAGAAAAGTATGATTGAGGGATTCCCTTCTTTATTATTCAATAAAACAACAGTACTATGTTTAATTAAAAACTATATAAATAAATTCAAACACTCAAGTATAAATAATATGCAAGTATAAAACTAGTTTGTGACCTGTGGGCGATGGTGAGAACAGTTTTATCCTTGAATTTTTCTCTGATAGTTTTTTGTAGAAGCATGTCAGTCTTCTGGTCGACACTTGCTGTGGCCTCATCAATGCATAAGATCTATTGGACCATAAATGAACAATACAGCACACAGTTACGATAAGAGGGGATAAAAGATTTTTGTCGTTTAAAAATTCTTTATACATTAGTTTTATACATTAGCGTCTGTGAGCAGAGCACGAGCAAGACACAGCAGCTGCCTCTGGCCCACAGACAGAGACTTTCCCCTTTCTCCAACCTCCGAATCCAGGCCTCCTGTAATGGGATAGACAGACATAGAGCACAAATAAATAAATAAAAAATTCAATTATATAAAAACTCAAAGCATTTTCTCATGTCTCATAGATAAATCCTTTCAGAGAAGATGTATTTGATTTGAACAAGCTGAGGTGATCAACTCTCACCAATCCTTTGTACTACATCTCCCAGGTGGCATTGCTCAAGAGCGTCTAGCAATAGGAAGTCTGGATGACGGCCATGGGGATCAAGGTTCTCTCGCACCGAGCTGGAGAAGAGGAAGGGATCCTGAGGGATGATGGCAAGCTTTGATCTATATAGGGTGAAACAAACAAAACAAATACTCAGTTGAATGCAGACTTAAAGTCTGAGAGCACAAGGAGACCGCATTGAAACAACACTGAACATCTGAGGTTCAAAATCTACTTTTAATCTGGAATTTTTTTCGAGATGAAGTTTGAGGATTTCGAAAAAAAATAAAAACAAAGACAAAGACTTGTGAAGTAAAATGCTTAAGAAATATTTACAGTTCTGGACTATTTCTAGATCATATGTCAAAAAAACTTTTTTGTTCAAATGTTCAAAGGTTTGTTGAAAGAAGCTTTCAAAAACAAAGACTGCACTTTATTTGATCAAAAATATGGTAAAACAGTAATATTTCGAAGAAATAACAAGTTTTCTATTTAAATTTACTTTAAAATACAATTTAATCCTGTGATGGACATTTTTGTGATGTTCAGGATTCTTTGATGAATAGAAAGTTAGAAAGTTTTTAAATAAAGATCTTTTGTAACATTATAAAAGTCTTTACTGTCACTTTTAATCAATTGAATGCATTCTTGGCGAAAAAAAAAAATCTTTGAAAGACTTTTGAATGTTAGTTTATCTGTCAAAAACAAAGAAAAAATAGAAGGTGTCTGTAACTTACCGTAAGTTACTAAGCCTGACCCAGCTGATGTCAACTCCATCCAACAGTATTTGACCCTGGTTTAGCTCCACCATACGGAATAGGGCAAGGAACAATGAGGATTTCCCCGAGCCTGTACGCCCCACTATGCCGACCTTCTCACCTGGTAATACCTCCAAGCTGACCCCATCAAGAGCGTTGGGCAAACCTGGCCGGTACGCCAACACTGCACCCACAAACTCAACTCTGCCCTTTTCCGGCCACGAGTCTAGAACCTGCAGATGGTAGAGTTTCAGGCTTTTGGTTGTACTTTTATATATATATTTTTTTTTTCTCTAAATTAAATAAAAATACGCTAAATTAAATTAAAAAATAATAATCATAATAATAATAATTATATACAAAATTTTATCATTCTATTTTTCAATTTATTTATTGAAGATTTAGACTATTACTAATAATCAATCACTCCTCTAACCTCAATGCTGGCTTGTTGAGGCTCCTGCGGGATGTTGGTGGAATACTCCTCGGTACGTTCAATGCTCACCAACTGCATCTCTGTCTGCGCAAAGCTGAAAATCAGTCCCGACAGCAGGTTGGTGATGGATAGTGCATAGGACAGCGACAGCCCTACCAGACCTGACGGAGAAGAGTCAAGATTTTGGTACTTCAGATTTCAATATCTTGAATGCCTTCTTATGAAACTGGGCCATAGTGCAGCTGAGGGGAGTTCCCTAAATTTCCGATTAGACACCAGTGTCGATTTGTCTGTGTCTGCTGCACAAGCCAGTCATAGACATGGATTTTCAGATGATTTAAAATTTGATGTTATTTTTAAAAAGAGTAAAACACAGAAATGACAATTACATATATTTGTTTGTAAAGGTGAATGTTGAATGTTCTGTTGACCATGAAGCTAAAACCATCTTAATTCACTCTGGAAAAGAGCATCTGCGAAAATGTCAATTTATACTCTCATCTCATAAAGAGGTTAACCTGGATCGATGGATTTGAGCTGATGCTGGATCACAGCAATCACGCTGATGCCAGTTACAACGGTAACACCAATCATCTGCAGCCGAATGTCCAGCCACTGCATGGCAGCATTACTGTTGAAGAGACATCGCTGATTCTGTTCCAGACGCCTCTCATTCTCCTCCTCAAATCTGCTCTCAAACACATCAAATTACAATTTTATTCGGGATCACTGTTAGGCAATTAACAAATGTGAGGTTGTATTCAATGTTCATCTCATCAGGTATATCATTTAATCAGTAATTAGTATTGAGAGAACTGAACAAGGTTTGTTTGTTTCCTTATTTTTTTTTTTTTTAATAAAAAACAATAAATGAAAGGATTTGTATTGTAAGGGAGAATCTCACTGTCAGTAAAATGTCCAGGTTATGTTTCACCACAAAATTACAGATTTCAGAACAAATGAAATTTAAAAAAAAAAATTAAAATCAGCACAGATTACGCAAATCAAATGTAATATATAAACACGATGTCACATTATTTAAATGTAAAATGGTATCATTTGCTGCACTGATTTTAGTTTAGTCATGAAAATGTCACATGTCACAATATTTTCTTTATGCATTTTTTTTTTATATTTCTATAAATTACCCTTTAAACCCAACTCTCAGGGTAATTTAAATGATTTGAGAAAAAAGTACAGCTAGTTTTCATACCTGGTTGTGTGTCCACTGGCCCGCACTGTGGAAAGGCCGCTGAGGGTTTCTGAGAAGTGAGAATAAACTGGAGAGAGAGTGAGGCTACACAGGCGTTTCAGCTCACGCGAGGAGTGACGATAATAACATTGAGTTTGGTAGTAGAGAACCCCCAGAGGAACCAATGGAAGTAGCACCCAAGGCAGCCCATAGGTCATGACGACAAGCATCCCAAGCAGCCCAAACACATTGGCCAGGAGGATGTTTAAGACAAAGGGGAGAGAGTCATCCACACAGTAAATATCCGAGGAAAATCGATTCAGGATGCGACCCAAGGGTGTAGTGTCAAAAAAAGTCATGGTGGCCTAGAAATGGAGAAGCATATGAATAATGTAAATACACATATTTTTTTTTTTTTTTAAATTATTGTATTTCATAATAATAATAATTGCAATGACTTAAATATTATTATATTACATTTACATTATAAAAATTGTATTTAGATACAGAAACATCAGCAAACAAATGAGACACTTTTTTAATTACTTTGAATCAACTAGGTTAAGTAATAGCTCACAATCAGAGATGCAGAGACATGGATCATTACCTTAAGCACACTAGCCAGAAGCCTCTTATGAACGACCGTAGCAGCACAGATTGCTCCATAGGCGAAGAGAAACGCACGGGCAGCTGTGAATACAGTGTTTGCTGCCGCCAGAGATCCGTACACCGTCATGTAAAACTTCAGCTCAGAGCTCATATTTCCAGAAGTCTCTGAACCTCTGTCAGGTGCGTGAAATCTGATAAGAGTTGAGTAAACAGAGACGATCCCGTCGAAACGAGTTAAATGAGTTCTAACTGTGAATATCTTTTACATGTTATTTTCATCTCGGATGCAATTTGTCAAATAAAAGAATATTTTGGGAAAAAAACATGAAATCCATTTGCACACTGAAACACGGATATATTTTGACGCACTTTACTGTCCATTGCAACAGTGTAAATTATGTTCATATGATCATAGTTTTGCCTATAGTGTACATACACTTTTACATAATTCATCTGTATAGTATGTTCATAGGACACCTATCTGTATATCATGTTGATAGTATTTATAATCTGTAAATTATGTCCATAACACTTTATCTGAACAGTTATTGTACATATTGTAGATCTTGTATATTCTGAACTTATTGCACTTCTGGTTAGATGCTAACTGCATTTCGTTGTCTTGTAGTCTTACATGTGCAGTGACAATAAAGTTGAATCTAATCTAATCTAACCTAATTTTAGTGTCATTACAAGTCCTATTGCATTAGAAAATATGTAATTATACAATGTTCTGCCTTTTTAAAAGATGAAGTCATTACACTTAGTTTACTTTCCTGTTGCTTTATTGTTCATACTTTATAGTCTAAAATATGTTCTTTAAAAAGAACACTTATTTTAAATAAATGCTGTTCTTTTGAACTTTCTATTCATCAAAGAATACACATAGTTTCCTCAAAAATATTAAGCAGCACATCAGTTTTCAACTGAATTCTAAGAAATGTTTTTGTTTTTTGTTTTTTAGCACCAAACCAGCATATCAGAATGATTCCTGAAGGATCATGTGACACTGAAGACTGGAGTGATGATGCTGTAATAAATTCAGCATTGCCAACACAGCAATAAATTACATTTTAAAGTAAATTCAAATAGAATACAGTCATTTTTAACAATATTACTGTTTTACTGTATTTCTTATTAAATATAATAAAAATGTAGCCTTGGTGAGCAGAAGAGGCTTCTATCAAAACATTAAAAAAAATCTTACTGGCCCAAAACTTTTCAATAGTAGTGTAAATAAAAAATATATATATTTAATGAAACGTCTAACTCACATAAGTCTCTCAGAAGAGAGGAAAGTCAGAGTTAAGAATGGATCGGCTGACAGTGACACCAGCTCTGTCGTATTGTCCTTCATATGCGAAATCCAGTGAGAGAGCCACCAGTCGGACACATTTTTGGTGGCTGTATAAAGCAAATCAAAGTATTGACTGTACAGTAGTACAGATACTTTTATAATTCTTTCAACTCACATTGATACAGATGTTATTACCTTGCATTAGCAAAAGGGAGAGCAGAACAGCGACAGCCATGCATCCACCCACTGCGCTCCAATAAGAGCAGTACACAGCCCAGGACAGCTTGCCCATTTGCTTCTGCTCCTCCCCAAACATCTTTAGCTCCGATTCTAGCTCCGGCTCATTGGCCTCCACTTCCTCTGTGCCTATAGCATCTGCGAAAGAAGGTTTGTTAGCACAATCACAGTTGAAGTGGACTAACAAAAAAAATTTAAATGGTTCACACACTCAATTTGAAAAGCATCAGTACCTTTCTCCTTAGCATTGCTGTTGTTCTTGCTGTCTTTAGGGGCTTTTACCAGAGAAAGGACTTCATTTGGCGTCCCTTAACCACAAAAACAAACAAAGCAGCGCGTTGTATTAGTAAATGCATTAGTCAATGCATTAATAAACTCACAAAGTTCCTGATTTTTGACACAACATTTTTTGTGACGGTTGGTACCTGTTTTTACAATCATGCCATTGTCCATCAGCACCACCACATCTACCTTATCCACAAACTCTATCCGATGAGTACAGAGAATTCTAGTCTTGTTTTTGAGAATTCCCAAGATGCACTTCTCCATGAGATGGTGGGCAACATCAGCATCCACAGCTGCTAAAGGATCATCTAGCAAATAGATTTCTTTATCCTGAAATATGAAATGCACTATAAATACACACATCATATTTCTGCCCAAATCTGTATGAACTTTCTGTTTGAGCCTTTTAGAGAGCATCAATCAAACATCTGATCTGTCGTTTAAAAAAAAACAAAAAAAACCTTGCACCATATAAACAGCCCGGGCCAAAGCGAGACGGCTTTTCTGTCCTCCGCTCAGAGTCACACCATTCTCTCCCACCTCTGTCTGATCACCACCAGGCAAGATCTGAAAAAAAAAAAACCCAGCACAGCTCAACTTTCCATAGATTTTCATGGAAAAAAAACTATGCAAAATACAGCAAAATAAAGATAGGTAGATATACACCCACATTTAGGTCATCAGCAAGAGCACAGGCCTCAATCACAGCGTGATAGAACATGCTGTCAAAGTCCCTGCCAAAAATAATGTTGTCTTGCACAGTTGCATGCTGGATCCACGGCTCCTGGGCAGCCAATCCAAATCCCTGCTCTCTTTCCTGAACAGACACAGTCCCTCCACACCTATATAAGACAAAACCACAAAATCAATACGCGAAAAATAAATGCAAATAATTAATAAATGCAAAAATAATGAGGGTTTTAAATATCAATATTTATAAATAGCAGAAACAAATGTATTCTGCATGGATGTATAAAATTGATTAAAAAAGACAGTAAAGACATTTACGTTACAAAAGATTACTATTTGGAAAGAAAATGCTGTTCTTTTGAACTTTCTAGCCATCAAATAATCCTGAAAAATGTCTTGATTCCCACAAATATATTAAGCAGCACAACTGTTTTCAACATTAACAATAAGAAGAAATGTTTCTTGAGCAGCAAATCAGCACATCAGAATAACTCGTAACACTTTACAATAAGGTTAATTTGTTAAACATTAATGTATTAACTAACATGAACTAACCATGAGCAACACATTCGTTACTGTATTTACTAATCTTCGTTAACGTTAGTTAATGAAAATACAGTTGTTCATTGTTTGTTCATGTTAGTTCACAGTGCATTAACTCATGTTAACAAGATTTTAATAGTGTATTAGTAAATGTTGAAATTAACATTAACAAAGATGAATAAATGCTGTAGAAGGTCATTATTAGTTCATGTTAACTAATGAACCTTATTGTAAAGTGTTACTGAATCATTTCTGAAAGATCATGTGACAATGATCAATGGCTTTACTGCAGGAAAATTTAGCTTTGACATCAGCGGAATAGATTACATTCTAAAATATATTCAAATATAAAACAGTTATTTTAAATTGTAGCAATATTTTGCAATATTACCGTTTTTACAGTAGTTTTGATCAAATAAATGCTGCCTTGGTGAGCATTAGATACTTCTTTCAAAAACATTAAAATATCTTTATGTAAATAAAGAATAAAATAAAATTAAAATATGTAAATGGTTGTGTATATTCTTCACATTTAAACAGCCTGAAAACTAAAAAACTATAAGAGAGTTATTTTTATAAATATATTGTTTTGGTGTTGTATATTATGAATTAGTACCTGGTGAGCTCTCCTGTTATGGCGGCCAACAGGGAACTTTTCCCACAACCAACTTTTCCAACCACAGCCACCAGAGAGCCCTGGAGCCAGAAAGTAAAAACATTTACAAACTAACATACATTCTTTTTCATTAATCAAACCTGCAACAGGTTTCTCTCTGTCAATACAATTGAGCGACTGATGTTCCAACTAAAGCACAATGCCCAACTGCTCCTGCTGCAGCACATACCCTTTTAACACTGAGATTGAGAGCATGCAGATAAAAGCTGTGTGGTGGTGACCCGTCCTCGGTCTCGACATCAGGAACACTGACAGAATCTGGATCCTCTGACTGCTTCCAGGAGAAACTCGCCTGGTCCATCTGAATAGCAGACAAAGGGTCCTCAGGACACACTGCAGAAAATGACAGATATGAAATGCTATAATTAAGTGTTTTAGTCAATGTTTCATGTATGTTATTAAATTATATTCATTTGCCATACATAAAGAGTTTCATTTAGGTGAATTTCATTAATGTGTTTAAATAACAAGTAATGGTGATTCCCCAAAAAAAAATTTTCCATTCTTTGACCTCTATTTATTTGATGTACAGGTTATTTTAGTTCACATATTTTATTTATTATAGTAATTTAACAAACACATTTGCATGTTAATGGTTCTCTAACACCATTTAATGATCAATAAAAAAAAAAGAAAAAAGAAACAAAATTTTTTATTAGTAGAATTTGAATTATTTATTCAAATTTTATTGTTTTTTATTTTATTTTATTTATTTTTCAATTTAATTAATTCTTTCAAATAATTATCAGCTTTTCATCAACAGAAATGCATCAGAATGAAGTATTCCAGAGAGCCATGTAACAATGGTACAATCAATGAGAGAAACAAAGTAACACCAGACATGTGGATTTTTGGGGTTGCCGTGGACTTTTTTAACCTTCCAGAAACAAGTCGTGTACCTTGAGTGTAATAGACGGTGAGGTCCTGATCCTGTAACGTGAGGTAGCGCTGAATGCGGTCTAACGACACTTTAGCTTCCAGGGTTCCATTCAGCACCCAGGGAAAGGCATTGAGAGGCAGAATGAGCATTCCCACAAGAGCTAGAGTACTAAACACCTGCCAAGAAAAATATAAAGTGCAGGAAAGTGCAGGAATATTTTAATCAAACACAGAGCAGACTCTGTTCTCTTTTCAAGAAACATTCTAAGCGGTGGTATATTGCACTTATATTCTTTTTCAGTTGTGACCTACACACCTTTGCAGCGGTGAGATTGTTTCCCAACATGACGTATGTGATGAAGGTGAGGATAGAGATGACCACGGGTAGAGCAGCCCAAGTGTACACACATACAGCATCCAGGTACTTCAGAACTTTCAGGTGATGTAGCTCTTTTTTACGGGCCTCCGCAATCTTTTGAGTGAAGTGCTCTTCCCAATTATAATACTTCAAGACCCGAATTCCAAAGAGTATCTCTGTCATTAGCTTGAGACAAAAGATATCAGGTATTTGATTATCCACTGGGAGCTGCTATAATTTGTTGAAGGGTTGCATTAAAATAAGTAGTTGTAGCTCATTTTAATGCTTCTTTAGTCTTGCATTTGTGCAAATAATCTAAGTCATATTGAGGCCCCCTTAGAAGTTTGCTGAGGGCCCCACCCCTCTGGTTGAAAACCAAGGTACTACATTACGGTTAAAAGTTAGGGGTTGGTAAGATTTTTACGTTTTTCAAAGAAGTCTCTTATGCCCACCAAGGCTTATTTGATTAAAAATACAACGTGTGTTCTAATTTCAGTATTTATTGGTGCTTGCCTAAGGCAAGCATCAATCTTACTATTGTGCCGGACAAAACTTCGGCGCGTAACTCGTCCCGCACCGTTTGTCCTAGACCCATGAATGAGGTGTCAAATGGACCGGCTCATTGAAGAGAGGTGTGCTATGACTTTTATAAGCGATTGGACCAACGACGTTCGTACAGCGGACGAAAAAAGCGTCGAAAAAAAGTCCCATTGACTTTGCATTGAAAAATAGATGAGATGGATTTAAGTGAATCAAAACATCATTGAGAAACGCGACAATGGCATTTTTGATTTGGACACACATGCAGTCTATTAGTTTAAGCCTGTTAACTGCCTAGCCATGCCCTAGCAACCATTTAGAGCACCCTAGCAACAAAAGTCCCATTGACTTCCATTGAAATATAGATGAGATGGATTTAAATGAATCAAAACATCATAGAGACACGCAAGTATGGCATTTTTGATTTGGACACACATGCAGTCTATTAGTTTAAGCCTGTTAACTGCCTAGCCATTCCCTAGCAACCATTTAGTGCACCCTAGCAACCAAACCCAAAGAGAGATATTTTCAAACCTGAACATCATAGGGTTGGTTTATATCATTCATACTGAAAGGCAGCCTTTGGAGGATCATCACTGGCAGCTGCCAAGCCACTCCCTAGCAACCAAACAAAGTACCCTAGCAACTGTTTGGCAAGACCTATATCTCTGCATCGGCACATCGTACAGACATGGTTGTTGGGTCTTTTGACTCATGCTAGCAAACTGGACTTCCAACATGCTACACATGCTAGCAGTGAATAGCTACATGCTAATACTCAATAGCTAAGTGCTAAAGTGGCCTGAGAACATGCCAAGAACTCTATAAAAACTCCATAGTAACTATCTGTGACAACTACCAACTGCCTAGTAACATCGTAGCAACTGAGCGCCGAATTTTGCCACTGCAAGCACCAATCACATTTTCTTCAGAAAATGTACGTTCTAGTTTTAAATCTACTGTATTCCTGTGATGGCAAAGCAGAATTTTACACTGCCATTGATCCTTTAGAAGGATTTTACACACATGATACTTCAGACATCATTCTAATATACTGATGTGATGCTCAAGAAACATTTTTATCATCCTCATCATCAATGTTACTTAACTGTGTAAACTCAGGATTCTTTGATGAAGAGAAAGTTCGAAAGAACAGCATTAATTTGAAATAAGAATAAGAGAATGGCCCTTGTCACATTATAAAAGCCTTTACTGTTACTTTTGGTTCATTTAAAGCATCCTTGCTGAATAAAAGTATTAATTTCTCTCTCTCTCTCTCTCTCTCTCTCAAAAAAAAAAAATAATAATAATAAAAATAAATAAATAAAAATCTTATTGACCCCAAACTTTGGAATGGTAGTGTATTTACTTAAAGCCAAATTCAAAGACTTGTTAACAAATAAAAAAAACATTACAGATCATTCAATTTGGAATCCAAAACAGTCCCACCTTTACTCTCCCATCCTTGTGTAACAGCATATGTTTATTGTTTTCCAAAATTCGGGAAGCCAAGACTTTATTCAAAGGCACGAGCAGCACGGCCACGCCCACTCCGCCTAAGAAGGCCACGCCCACCTGTAGGTAAAGCAGGTAAAGTGCGAGGACAAACTGGAAGGGAAGACTCCAAACCTCATGGAAGCTGTTGAAGAAATTTACTACACGGTCCGTGTCTGTGCTCATGAAGTTGACAACCTCGCCCATGTTGAAGCGAGCCAGAGCAGACGCACTGACTTTTAGAGCTTTGCTGTATATGGTGGAAATCACAGCAGCCCGAGCCTCTAATGCAACCTTTGATACTTCATAAACAAAGACGTTTCTCAGCAGAGCAGCAAGAAAGGTACTGGCAAACAGCCCCACGGTACACCACACACCCTTGCTCAGCGGTGCCCGCTCTGTCTCCATGAAACCCACCAGTTCACCGAGAAGCAGGGGTCCTGCAAAAGCAAGCATACTAGCTACTAACTTCAACACACCCAGCAGGTAGTAGCGTAGGCCAAATGCCTTGTGCAACACTTGCAGAAGTTTGACATCAGGTTGCGAGCCATCTCCATATATCCTCTCAGGCTCGGCCTCACTCCAGCAGTTGTCTTGCAGGTTTTGTCTTGGAAGTCTATCCAGTCTCTCAGGTTTTTCCTGACCTCTTGGATGGAGACATTTCTGCCAACACTGGTAGAAACGGAGATTGACTGCTTTGGTACGCAGTCGATGTGGCAGCTGAAAGACGTCACAGGGCCTCTCCAGCTCTCCACGTTTACCTCGCTTCAGCAAAGGGTTCAGCCACAGGTAGAGGAGCCTGGACAGCCAGCTGCAGCCATCCTCAGCGACAGTCACCCCTTCATCGGGTTCAAAGGAGACAATCAAAGGAGCTACATCTTCTGCATTACAAGACAGAAGGTCCCTTTGAGTTCTGTAACAGGGAAAGATATAACCAAGCAGGTAAACCAGAAGCAGAGCAGCCCTGGTTACTGTTAGAGCTAGACGCGCAACCTGCAGAGGTTCGGAGAGTCCACGGTGATTGATGTCTTGGATGTAGGCAGTGAGGATAAAAGCTAGATTAGGGATGGAGAGAATAAGCAGCACAGGAAGCACAGTAGGACCTCGAGTCCTTCTGTACACTGTCCTCTGTAAGGCCAAAACGGCCCCAAAATGAACCATCCAGGCCAGTATGCCACATCCATCGGCTAAGACGTCCAGATAAATGTCTGGGGCCTGGAGCTCAAAAACCAGGGGCAAGTCTGCAATAAACAAGAGAACCACCAACACGGTCGATGCGGTCCTGAAGCCCCAGCCAATGGGAAGGAAGGATACAATATGGGTAAGTCTGTGGGTAATAAAACAAGCATCATTATACATACATACATACATACATACATATACATATATATTAATAAAGATCATTGGAAATTTTACTTGAGAGTATTTTGCCATCAACATAAGTAACATATAATGAAAGTCAATATGAAATGCAACCCACTTCAAATCCATAATCTGAGGGATTTCTGAGAGGGATTTCAAAACAAAATTTGGTTGGAACTTGATTTAAACAACCAGCATTCACTGGATCAAGACTAAATGTGCCGTCACATTCCTGAAATTTTGATTACATTTCATGGCAAAAAAGTCGAGATGAAGTGCAGCTCACTTTCAAAACAATCATTTTTCTGTAGGTCAGCACGACGATTCTGCATGACCATCTTGAACCTGTTGCGAATTTGTTGAAAATGGTGAACATGACTGTCACTTTAGAATAAGATTGTGATTTCATGACATGTTGACTTTTACCTGAGAGTTTCACTTATACCCTACCGATCAAAAGTTTGGGGTTGGTAAGATTTTTTTAATGTTTTTGAAAGAAGTCTCTTATGCCCACAAAGGCCACATTTATTTGATCAAGAATACAGTAAAAGAGTAATATTGTGAATTTACTATCATTTCAAATAACTACTAATACTAGTATTTTATTTGTGTGATGGCAATGTTGAATTTCAGCAGACATTACTCTAGTATTTATTGTCACACGGTCATTCAGATCATCACTTTTGATCAATGCAGTTGTTGAAAAACAAAAAAATATTAAAAACCTCAAATTTTTGGGATGGTTGTGTTTTTCAGCATCAGCCTTATATAGCAGCTTTGCACTCACCTGGGCACACTAATGTAACAGGCACTGATGATGGCAATAACAGCATGTGACAGTGATCCCAACAGAAGCTGGTTGACACAGGGGCTGATGGTGCCATTCTGCCACACAGGAAATGGTCTGTCTACATTTGTGTGACAGAGCTCCGATATGAACTCAGCTGCTCCAAACACACCTGTATCTCCCCCCATGGCCTTCTGAAGACCCGAGGGCTGAAATAAGGTCCTAGGGCAAAGGGTTCGGATGTTAAGGACAGGCAAAGTGCATGTATAGTTCTTCACCTAATCAAACACATAATGGGAATGGGTGCGTGCCAAGTGAGCAGCCTGCGTAGACAGCACCTTTGTGCTGCCCAGGTAGGCAGCTTCCAAGGTTTTACGACAGACCCGATGTCAAGTCTTAATAATTTCAGTCAGATTATTTTCTGATGATAAAAAAGATAAAAATGTGTTTACGCAACGGGCAGTGAATTTAGTTGAAAGCAAATATGTGGCTTTTTACATATAGCACGTGCTCTAGTTTCTGCCTACATTTCAAGTAATCAAGTTAAATGAATTGTATTTCCTACCTGTGAGTAACCAGGCAATGTTTTTATTCTCCAGGCAACTCGCACGTCAGCGCGGAGCGTGAAGCGAAACACTGCGAGGACGCGCGTCGCCTTCAAAATAAAGGTCACACATGCAACGTCGTATTGCGTAAGAGTGGCATCCAAATATATATATATATATATATATATATATATATATATATATATATATATATATATATATATATATATATATATATATATATATATATATTATTACCTATCCTCATGTAATTCCAAAACTCGACTTTTTTTTTGAAAACAGTCAATTAAAACTGGGACTGCAAGCTGTCAAAAATATTCCATATTATGTGAAAGACTCGAGAGTACAAAATAAATAAATAAATAAATAAATAAATACGTGTGTAAAGGTTGTTGAGTTGCACAAATCAGATAACTAAGAAATGAACTCATTTGTGGAAATGTGGTCATAGTGTCTAAAAAGGCCCTTGACAACTTGCCATGGCAATAAAGATTTTGATTCTTGTTGCTTTACATTATTGAATTTTCTTACCTGAACATTACTGTTAAACTGTAAATCTTATGGCACTGTTTATTTCATTTGTATTTTTGTTCTATCATATTTATTAATGCTACTGATTGCAATTTATTTATTTTTTCTTATTTTATTACTCTTATTTACTATTACTATTTAGTTGTTTTTAAAAATGTTTGAACTATTTTATTAGTCAGGCTAGTATTTTTATTATTTTTAAATGGAATCAAAAATTGTTAAATTTCACTGGTATGTAAAATGTTGGTGTCATGACAACCTTATTAAAATAAAATACAATTCTACATGGGTCAGAAAGAACGAAAACCATAACTTTTATTAATTTTATCCACAGAAATTGAGAAAAAAATCCATCAGTAGCAGTATTCATATCAGTGATACTGGCCTTCACTACTGAAGTCATTAAACAAATAATTAAAATATGTCATCTTTATCTTGTTTCTACGTTAATTTGGAAATTCTATGTAAAAGGATGTATTGCAATAATATATATGTGTGTGTCTGTGTGTGTGTATGTACACTGATCAGGCATAACATTATGACCACCTTCCTAATCTTGTGTTGGTTCCCCTTTTGCTGCCAAAATAGCCCTGACCCGACAAGGCATGGACTCCATAGACCCCTGAAGGTGTGCTGTGGTATCTGCACCAACATCCCACAGATGCTCGATTGGATTGAAATCTGTGGATTTTGAGAGGCCAAGTCAACACCTCAAACTCGTTGTGTTCCTCAAACCATTCCTTCACCATTTTTGCTTTGTGGCAGGACACATTATCCTGCTGAAAGAGACACAGCCACCAGGGAATAATGTTTCCATGAAAGGGAGTACATGGTCTGCAACAATGCTTAGGGAGGTGGTACGTGTCAAAGTAACATCCACATGATGGCAGGACCCAAGCTTTCGGCAGTGGACAGGGGTCAGCATGGGCACCCTGACTGGTGTGCGGCTATGCGGCCTCATACGTAACAAACTGCGATGCACTGTGTATTCTGACACCTTTTTGTCAGAACCAGCATTAACTTCTTGAAGGGTCTAAGGTCTCTGTTTTGGTAATCGATGCATATCCAAGATCATCCACGGAGCATCGTGTTGTTGAGATTTTTGCTTTGTATTGTGGCATTACCAACCTGCAAATGAGGTGTAGGCAGAGTCCTTCAGCCAAAGTTCAGCAGTTTGATGTCATGTGTCGCTGTGCAGATAAGCGGGTTGTCCGGTTTAACGTCCCGATGCAGGACTCAACGGCTCTCGCAGTGTTTGAGAGCGCTGAGCAACTGCCCCAACACTTTCTTCGTCAGGCTCTCATCATTCTGCTCAGAAGGTGGAAAGATCTTTGCAAGGATCTTGCTGTTCCAGTATCATGATGTGCAGAGTGGGAAAAAAACACTTTACAAGCTGGATGATGTTGGGACCAGTTTTATCAGTGCGTTCTCCAGAGGGACAAGACCCTGACCATACTGCAGTAGTAGAAAAAAAAAAACATGCTGCAATATCTCCATTGGTATACAACTAAATGCTGATGTATGCATGCAGACCAAAAAGATGGAACCTCACAACTTCCAGCTCCACAATATCCTCATCTTTAGTGGTGTGCTTCGTTGCAACTTGCAAAGAGATACATGTAACCACATGGATTATTATGATAGGATTTTTTATTTCAAATGGTCAGCTGAAAGCTTACTGGCAATCCATTGAATCTGCGGGTCCCAACATACACAGATCCGAAACTGCCTTCTCTCAGCAAATGGCCCTTTTTGTATAGGGCATTCTGCAATGTATAAAATATCAATGTCTTGTTAGATGAGGGATAGAACATGTTAGAATAATAAAGAATAGTTAATGATCAACGTTTCTTTAACTCTATAAGCATACTGTGTCATTTGATAAACAAATTTCTAAGGCCTCTAGAATAGACTTCAAGCCATTCGTTGTCTGATTGATAGTTTCTACTTTTTTAAACAAGTAAAAGAGCTGTTATAGTTAAAGTAATTCTAAAAATACTCTTCTTGAGGTCGTGCCGTCGTGGTACAAATCTTTTGCTGTGAAATCTGTACTGATTTTTATCAAACAGTTTCAGTAACTGTCATTAGCGGGACAGGGATGTGCTTTCTCTTGCCCACTCTTCCTCTGAGCCAGGCCTATGAAAAAATTACATCTGTTTGTACAAATAATAGTAGCTTATAATGCTAACACTAGACCAGTAATAAATCAATAAAACATTCAAATACTCACCCTGTCATGTCTCTATACTGCGGGCCATCAAAATATATATCAACTTAAATAAATAAAACTCTCCTTGAATAAAATCAATATCTTACAAACTCCTTCAAAATAAAAATTCTCAAAGTAATGAATAAATTGATTAACACAAATTAAAATGAACAAATAAGCAACAATGGAAAAAACCGCACTCAGACGCTACACAGAAAAGTCTCTAGATGTCGCCAAAGTATCGCCGTCAAGCCAACAATCAAAAATCGAGGAGTTTAGGGTTAGGCTAGCTCATAACTGGCTTTAGCCTATAAAATCTTCAGAAATTCCCGAAAACTTAAGTTTCTCCTCTTTGTGATTCTCCTCTTTTTTTTCTCTCCTTTGGATGCTGAAGTGAACTTTGCAGAGCTTTGCATCATGCTCACCGAATCTTACTCTGGACGTTATAACTGTATGCCATTGACTGATGGGCCGTTTTCTCAGACTGTAATGACGCATTTCCACATTTAGTAAAATCCCAAATCAATTAAAGTTATACATATTTGGATATCTTTTTAAAAATAATAATAATAATACTAGTATCCATAAAAACGCAATTGTGTTATATTATCGTAGCAGTAAAAAACATTAAGACTGCTGTAGTAATACAATGTCTGAGGGAGCCCTTACAAAAAATTACTGCAGTTTTTTAGAAGTAATACTGCAGTTTTTGTTACATATAGAAAAATGCAGTTTTTTGGACATGAAAAAACTGCAGTATTGCAGTATAACCTAAAATGTCTGTAGTTTTACTGGAGTACAACTATACTGCAATACATCTAAAGTACTAGTAAAATAAAACTGCAATACAACTGCAGTTATACTGTGTTTATACTTCATACAACTTTCAGTTGTACTTCATTTTACTGCAGCTGTACTTATACTGCAGTTTTACTGCTGTTGTACTGTGACTATACTTCATTATACTGCAAATCTATGGTTGTGCTTCATTAAACTGCAGTGAAACTACATGGTACTGCAGTTCTAATGCAGTTCTACTTCAATATACTGCAGTTCTTTTTTGTAAAGGAATTTAATATGATTTTATAATTAACCCGATAATTAATGCTACTTGTTTGGTTTCCTATAAATTTTGTCATGCTTTTTATTAACAGTCCAGATGTCATATTGGTTTCATCCAGAACACTACCACAGGAATCACTCAATAAATAGTGTGATTAGAATAGCAGCTGGCATGCCCTCAATCTAAGCACAAGCTCAACACTTCACCACAATGGTAACCCGAAAAAATATTAACATAACAGAAACTTTTAAATATCAACATAATAGAACAGTGAACATTAAAAACATCTCTCAATTTTCTCATCTTGCTAAAAACGGTTTAAATTAACACTTTATTTCAACATTTACTCTCCCAGTTCAGCCGCTTTGCAAAGCATGATGGGAAGTGAAAGTCCTGTTTGATTGAGTCCTGGTTGAGTTTACTTGAGTGAAACATGTTATTTTAAAATGAAAACATTACGTTAAGTCAAAAAGTAATCATTTCAAGTCAATTTAACATGAAGCAATCACGTTTGAACCTAAAACCAATATAATGGTGTTGAATCAAAATAAGTTGTTTAAATAAAGTGAACAGCATCGAAAAATCTTTTTTTTTTGAGTGTGCAATACAACTGCAGTTATACTGCTTTTATACTTCATGCAACTTTCAGTTGTACTTCATTTTACTGCAGCTGTACTTATACTACAGTTTTACTGCTGTTGAACTACAATGTACTGCAGTTGTACTGTGACTATACTTCATTATACTGCAAATTTGAATTAAACTGCAGTTAAACTACTTGGTACTGCAGTTTTATTGCAGTTCTACTTCAATATACTGCGGTTCTTTTTTGTAAGGGAGTGACGGCAAATTTCACATCATTCTCCTCTGTAACTGCTGCAATCAATCACTCTATATTTTACCCTCTTTTGAAAAGTCATGAAAACGCGAATGCATTTTTTTTTCTATTGCTATTGGAGCAAATGGAAATACAAAATTATTTGCTGTCGTTCCACATTAAGTTTACCCAACTATGACGACTAATCTTTCCTTTATTATATTGTGTTATTTATTTTATTCTTAGGCATTTTTATTTTATTTTATTTTAACTCCAAAATGTCAGCTTATGTTTTATTACCTTTTTTGGAAATGGGAAAATGCGAAACTAAAATCTACTTTATTTTTTATCATATAACCTACATATAACCCCCACAATAATATGGGTGGCAAAACAGGCCACAGGATGAATTCAAGTTAAAGAGGTCACCTGATGCTATTTTAAATAGGTTAACATGCTTTGATGTACAAAAACTGTTTTTTTTTTTTGTTTTTTTTTCACAAAACTGTACATTATTGCATTCTCTTTATTCCCAGTCTGTCTGAAAGGTTTTCTACACTATCACGCACTATCGGAAAAGCCCACAGTGTTCTGATTGACCAGCTGACCCAGTGCATTAATCCAATGTGTGTAGGAAATTTAGCGCTCCTTACAATAATTACGAGCTTTCTTCCGTGCCCCAGCCCAGAATGTAGATGCAATGATGATCTGTTTGTCAGAATTTATAACACTGTCTCAGGCTTTGAGCCGTGTGGGAAAGTAGGAAATTCCATGGTTCATCCATTGTTAGCACTTCATTCTACTATGAATGTTACTCCACCGGACAAAACTGCATCAGAGTTGCTTAATCCTTCTTTGCAGGCCTTGGGTTCGATTGTTTTCTTTACTGAGAATGCTCTTGGGCTTATTAAACAAGCTAGGAGACAGATATGGCTAGCACAGTCTAAACTCCTGGAAGCTTGCCGTAAAAGTCTTCGCCAGCTATTGCGCTAACCTGGACAGATTTTTGGTCCAGTGTTCTTACAGTGGAGTCTCGTTCCCAGCACTTTGAGTGCAGTGTAAGTTATTATGGGCCATTCACACATCGAATGCCTGTTTGTCACACAACCCAACACCAGGGACAGTCTTACAGGCATCTTGTGCTTGCTTTAGACCAAGTGGCTTATTGACATACTCAAGATGGGCTACTGTCTTCAGTTACCCCCATTATCACAGACCCCCATTATGCACACATACTTGACCCATGGAGAAGTGCTGGAGAAGGGTGGGATAGAGCTAGTAAACCGCCAAATCCAACCTGGAGGATTTGCAAGAAGGATGGAAGTTTCAGACCCATCCTGGAACTCAGATGCCTAAACAGGAGTCTCAAACTCCTTTCTTTCTGCATGCTGCTGTCATAGATATCCTGCCATCAAAAGCCATGCATGTGGTTTACTTCTGTGGATTATAAGGGTGTATTTTTCCACATCCCTATTGCACCTCATCACGGTAGCTTTCTTTGGTTTACAATCCAGGGCAGTTCTATTATTTGGCCTCTCCCTCTCTCCCTGTGTTTTCACACAATGTATCCAAGTGGCACTAGAACCTCTACAGTGGGAGGGCTTGTTGATTCTCTCGTACCTGGATGACTGGTTGTTCTGTGCCAGGTAACCTCAACAGGCTGCCAGCAACACACAGCGCCTACTGGAGCATGTCACTGCCCTGGGACTGAAGGTACACAGAAAAGCTGTCTTACTCCGTGCCAGTCAATACACTTCCCAGGATTGCATTTAGAGTCTTAAGCAATGAGGGCCACCCTCACAGCATGCAGGAGGCAGCCTATACAAGGAGCCATGGTGAAGTTCCAGGTTCGATGCAAGCCACCTGATTTCAGTGTCGTATGGAACCCTAAGACACTTCAGACGGGAATAGTCAGGGAGGCACATTCTGGTGCGGACAAAAAATATCATAGTGGTGTTCTTAATCAACCGTCAAGGGGCACAAGGTCTCGATCTTGCTTTCAACTTTAACAAGTGTTGCTGTTGTGAGGTGGCACACATCACTGCAACAGCATGGTAGATTCACTCTGTCTATTTTTGAAAATTATGGGACTTCAGCAGTGAACCTCTTTGCCGGCAGAGATGACGCGTTGTCTGCTGTGGTTCGCAGTGCAGGAGGAGCAAGAATCATTAGGCCAGGATTCCCTTGCCCTCAACTGCCCAGATCTCCTCCTCTATGCCTTTCCTCCCATTCCACTTCTTTGGCCTGTCCAGAGGCATGTGCAGGAGAAACTCCATAGACTCATTCTAGTGTCTCCCTGCTAGCCAGCAAGGCCGTGGTTTAGTCTGCTGTTGCGACTGGTCCACTGCAACCATTGCCAGTTTGGAAGGACCTGTTATCGCAAAGTTGGTGCGAATAGATTGGCGTCGGCATGTGTAGTGCATGACCAGTAGGATCTGCAGGTAGTACTTTAATAGTCTATGCTTAGCACCTTATGAGTGGATATTAAGAGCTTTTCAAGAGTTTACACTTACATATAATTAGATAAAGGTTATGTGTATTTGGCATGCTGTCCAGGGGGAGGGCTCCGAGCTCTGAATTTTGGCTCGAACACAGAGTACTCCCCCTGGTTGTGATAAGAATAGTTAGAACTAGAAGTGAGGAGATTAGATGGTGGAACGATGCTGATAAATTGTCAATAAACAGAATTAAGTCTGTTGTACATATACCTCCTATCATCGATTGGGTTGATTAACTGAATGTGCTCCTGCCGAATTTTGTTAATAAAACATAGTTTCTATGAAGATTCCTTTTCTCTTGGCTATAACATTAACCAAAAAGGTAGGGGATCTACATGCCCTCTCTGTGAGCCTACAGTGTCTTAGAGGGGGAACTCAGAATAATCAGGTTACACTTTGCTTTCCAACCTAAGGTGTGTGAACCAAACTATTCAGCTTATGACGCTCAATCATGAAGAGGCTTCCCAGACAGCTCTGTGTCCAGTGAGAGCATTTTGACAGTACACGTTAAAAACTGCTTCATTCCCTCATTATGAATTTTGTTTGTATACATGACTCAAAGGTCTCTGGTGAATGAAATTACTCAATTCCATGTGCTTTTTGTTTGATCCCAAAAGGTTGTTGCAGCAGCAAATTTTTTGTGTACTTAATGTGTTGTACAATATGGTGACTAATTAGAGTTCCATTATTATATGAATTAAGTGTTACTCTGCACTTGTACCAGCCAATCATTGGCAAAATTAATAGAGTTTAAAACATGATACACCCATAGTTAACTGGGGTCACCTGATCAGGGGCTTGTACCATGTTTAGCTGGATAGCCAGATAAGTTTCAGTTTAGTTTGCGCCAATCCTGTCTTTTAAGTATCATGAAAGTCAATTGGCATTTAGCGGTGTTCATTGCCATTATAACTTACGCTCCATGGATAACCTGCAAAGTAATGATAATTACTCAATATAATTATTTTATATTTATATAACTATACCCATAATCCATTACACACAATCAATTTTAGTTTATAAATGATTAAGCATTTACTTTAAATGAATATTAATACATTCTATAGATAATATGGAACAAGCTGTAGAAAAAATAATTAATGCTTAAAATATGACTAAATACGAGCTTACAGTGGGTACGGAAAGTATTCAGATCCCCTTAAATTTTTCTCTCTTTGTTATATTGCAGCCATTTGCTAAAATCATTTTAAGTTCATTTTTTTCCTCATTAATGTACACACAGCACTCCATATTGACAGAAAAACACAGAATTCTTGAAATTTTTGCAGATTTATTAAAAAAGAAAAACTTAAATATCACATGGTCCCAAGTATTCAGACCCTTTGCTCAGTATTTAGTAGAAGCATCTAATACAGCCATGAGTCTTTTTGGGAAAGATGCAACTAGTTTTTCACACCTGGATTTGCAGATCCTCCAGTTCTGACAGGTTGACTTTGGTGGACAGCCATTTATAGGTCTCTCCAGAGATGCTCAATTGGGTTTAAGTCAGGGCTCTGGCTGGGCCATTCAAGAACAGTCACGGAGTTGTTGTGAAGCCACTTCCTCGTTATTTTAGCTGTGTGCTTAGGGTCATTGTCTTGTTGGAAGGTAAACCTTTGGTCCAGTCTGAGGTCCTGAGCACTCTGGAGAAGGTTTTCGTCCAGGATATCCCTGTACTTGGCCGCATTCATCTTTCCCTTAATTGCAACCAGTCGTCCTGTCCCTGCATCTGAAAAACACCCCCACAGCATGATGCTGCCAGCACCATGCTTCACTGTTGGGATTGTATTGGACAGGTGATGAGCAGTGCCTGGTTTTCTCCACACATTCCACTTAGAATTAAGGCCAAAAAGTTCTATCTTGGTCTGAGAGAATCTTATTTCTGACCATTTGGAGTCCTTCAGGTGTTTTTTTTTAGTAAACTTCATGCAGGCTTTCATGTGTCTTGCACTGAGGAGAGGCTTCCGTCAGGCCACTCTGCCATAAAGCCCAGACTGGTGGAGGGCTGGAGTGATGGTTGACTTTCTACAACTTTCTCCCATCTCCCGACTGCATCTCTGAAGCTCAGCCACAGTGATCTTTGGGTTCTTCTTTACCTCTCTCACCAAGGCTCTTCTCCCCCGATAGCTCAGTTTGGCCAGACGGCCAGCTCTAGTAAGGGTTCTGGTCATCCCAAACGTCTTCCATCTTCAGGCAGTTCCTTTGACCTCATGATTCTCATTTGCTCTGACATGCACTGTGAGCTGTAAGGTCTTATATAGACAGGTGTGTGGCTTTCCTAATCAAGTCCAATCAGTGTAATCAAACACAGCTGGACTCAAATGAAGGTGTTGAACCATCTCAAGGATGATCAGAAGAAATGGACAGCACCTGAGTTAAATATATGAGTGTCACAGCAATGGGTCTGAATACTTAGGATCCATGTGAGATTTCAGTTTTTCTTTTTTAATAAATCTGCCAAAATGTCAACAATTCTGTGTTTTTCTGTCAATATGGAGTGCTGTGTGTACATTAATGAGGAAAACAATGAACTTAAATGATTTTAGCAAATGACTGCAATATAACAAAGAGTGAAAAATTAAAGGTCTGAATACTTTCCGTACCCACTGTACATGTTGAAGTCTCTGTGTGTGTGAATATATAAAATTTATTATCTTTAATAAAAAAAAAGACTTTATTTATCGTTTATTTGTCTTCTTTCAAGGACAAGTATTTTCTTCAGTGTAAATGCTTTTAAATTCTTTTATCTCTTCAATCTCTTAATCTTCAGCAAAAGAGTGAATCATGCTGGATCTCTCATGAGAAGTGAGTCACACTTTATCTGTGTTGCAAGGGATGTGATTGGTTGGTCGCTACTGATGGCACATTTTCATGTGCACGTGCTCCATGAACTCAGGATCAAAGCTTGAGTTGACAGAGAGTTGATGATCTGCTTCATGGTACCAACAAAGCCAGGCTGCAGTGGTTTGGTTTTGTCAACTCTAAACTAATCCTGTAACTCTGAGTTTGTTCAGCAACCATCATGGTTTAGCCCCCACTTTTATATGCAGTGTAGCTACAGTCATGACAAAAAGCCATATGTGGGTTTGGACATGAGTCAATTGCATTCAAAAACAGAAACACTGAGTGTTTTGTGTTATGCTTTATTGAGTGAGTGGGAGAGGTGGTCTGACTGTAGAAAAAGATAGCAAGTTCTCTGGTCTAAGCTCCTCAATACAAGTTATACAAACACATGTTTACCTACCGATATTCAAAGCCAGGGCTCTTAAATGTGGGGTTTACCAAGGATAGATAAAGAACTTTTATTGTTTCAAATCAAACGTAGGTACATAAACCAAATAATTAAATTATCCACTCAGTGAAAACCCTGAATTTGGTCAGTGCACATAAATTGGCATTTCTTAACATTTCATAAGTTAGATAAAAAAAATAATAAAGCAGGTCTACAAATGCAGTTCCCTGGAAAAAGACAAATCTCTTTAAATATGGGGTGCTGCAGACTAAGGCAACTTTTAGTCAATAAAAAGGGTAATCTATTAGTCTTACATATTATAGGAATGAAACTATACATTGTTGTTTTTTCCTTCTCATTTACACTGTACACAATCCACATCTTTCATGTTTGGCAACAACAGCCAACACATGTTTATGTAACAATTATCCTACATTTTACACCCAAATAGAGCAGTATGAACTCAAGACACTATACAAACATACATGAGCACAGATTTTGTTTCCCCTCTTAAGGCCTCCTTTCGAGAGCTTGGACAAAAACTTAGATGATCTTAAATGGAATGACTGAATTTAACTAAGCATTAAATCCAGTAGCCACTATACACGTACCGCGAATGAAATAAAAACATTTCAATTGTTATAATGTAACCACAATCACATTTTCATCACATTGCATCCTGGATTGTGAGCAATTTCTTCTTGCTTTATACCAGAATATAAACATAACTTCATATCTACATTTTTTGAATGGACACATTAGCAATCTTTTAACAGACGCAATCTGGATACGTTCTATTCCATTTACATTTTTTAACATAAATTATTCCTTATTTTATATGACGATCAACCTTTAAGCCTGTAGCAAATTCTAACATATTTAGCCTCCTGTTTAGCTCTTTTATACACATGACATGATTGTCTAACCATGAACGAGTATGTAAAAGCCATACCCCCCCCCCCCCCCCCAAAAAAAACCCCGTCACTAATATTAAAACCAATCAACTAAAGTTATACAAATTTTCAAGCTTCCATTTAAAATTCTAAAGCAGACTTTTAAAAAATCACTTAACAACCGAAAAAAATTTAACTGGGTCAAAGAGTTTGTCCAAAGCATCACTTTTGTATTCAAATTTGCCATAGTATGTACAAATGTATGTTTGTATGTATGAAAACAAACATTTACACAATAAAATCCAGGAAACACTGTCCATTATGTGCTACACTTCATTGCGAGGGGCATAATATAGTTAAAACAACCAAAACGTACATGTGAAAAATTGTAATTGAGTGGGAAAAAAAAAAAAAAAAAGTAACTTCTTTCCTTCTTTGTTCTGGCTGGAGTGTCTGTTGGTGCTGAGATCCTTTTTACTCCATATAACAGAGGAAATCACCCAAGACACAATTGGCACCCATGTTCTTCGTGAATCTTAGGTGAGGGCCCCACTTTACAGCCTGCCAGCCTTCCTCTGACACTGAGGGTGGGTTTTTTAAAAAAAAAGAAAAAAAGCGGACAGCGGGAGTGTAGTCTTCCCTGAAACAGCTGCTATAAACAGGTGACTTTTCAGGGCCATGTCGTACACGTGAAGGGGGGGGGGGGGGGGGGGGGGGGGGGGTTTGACCTTTGTTTCCTCCCATCCTTAGAGGCCCGGGAAAGGCGTCTTTCTTTTTTATCCTCCCAAAAGTTCTTGAAATCCTGTGAAAGATGATGTTCACAGGCTCTTTGTGTTGATGTGTGTTTTATAATGCTTTGTGAGGTGGTCACTCCGCATGAAACGTTTCTGACATTTATTGCACTCGAAACGTTTGTCTCCTGAAAGCAGACAAAAAAATGAAGAGAATTTACACACTGGAGCAACACATTTGAATTTTGTGCATGTGTATACTTGGAGGTTACATACCCGTGTGTGTCCTGGCGTGTCGCTGCAGTTCGTCACTGCGTGTGAATCGTTTTCCACAGAAGACCCAGCTGCACACAAAGGGTCTCTCTCCCGTGTGCAGTCGGACATGCGCCCGCAGCAGGGAAGTCTTTCGAAAGGTCTTTTCACAGCCTGCTATGTGGCAGATGTGTTTTCTTTTCCCCACCTCTCCTGGCCTGTTGCATATAAAAAGCAAATATGGGCCGCCACAATGAGTATTTGCTTTCATGCCATTCATTATAAAGCGGTAATCAGAAGTGTGCCATTGAGAAACTCGATCATCATGAAATCTGAATCAGTTACATCCAACTGGTAATTAACCTACATAAAACAGAAGTTTGCTTCATTATTTGAATTTAAGCAGATATACCGTTTGGGTTCAGATTGCATTAGAAAAGCAATCTAGGTTTGGGCAGTAAATCAATATGAATATCTGAAAAAATAAATGATGTTGATAATCTAGATGTAATTTTGCTTACATCGAGGGTGCATCCCTACAAAGTATGAATGTAAGTCAGCATTGACTGTGTGAATGAATGGCACAGTTCTGTCCACTACAAACACTCCAGCAACAATGATCATTTTTACTGTTTTAAGCAATATAATACAAGCAAGAGTTCTGTTGTGCAGCAGCTAATTTGACAAAAACAAATTGTAGAATATTGTTACATTTTAAGATGGAGTAAATATGTTTTAAGTCATAAAATACTGAATCCTGAAAACATTAGAGAAACAACAAATGGGGGGAAAAATTATTTCATTGAATTAAAAGTTTAAGTTATGTTTACAAGGGCTGGATATTGATACAATTTTCACGCTTCGTTTTTGATTCACAAGATTAGATTCCGATTCAATATCGATTAATTTGGATATATATCAGGTGTAGTACGTCAAATTTTCTCAGGGAAGAAAAAATCTACAGAAGGTTAAAATAAAATTTATATAATAATAACTTTATAATTACATAATTGGGTTTCTAAACATGATTATACTAAACAATAAAATGGTGGCTGTCATAAAAACTTGGACAATTTTATTCAAACTAAATATGAGCTCAATATGGTACATATTGAAAATATTTAACAAAATGCTCCTCTCTAAGAGTTTTTTTTTCCAGCTGAATATCAAGTTTATATTCACTAAATATGCTTTAATATGCTTATTTTCTGAGGTAAATTTTAATCAATTTAATATGTGTTACATATTGTTTACACGCAGTTTTATTTACATCTTTCAGTGGTTTAAACACCGATTGAGCTATTATGGGTTTCTGATTTTCATTCTTATTTATTGTGCTGTAACTAGCAGTAAAATGGAAGAAATGAGGAGTTCATGTGTGCTTCGAACCAATATTTATAAATAAAAGCTTTGCTACCTCTTTTCTGCGTCTTTGCAGTTAGGACAGGTACAGGCCATACGCCGTTTTTTCTCTCCTGGCTGACTCTGCAGCTCCAGTGCGAGCGTCTGTGTTTGTTCCACCTGCATGGTCTGAGTTTGTGTCTGCACACCGCCCAACTGCAGACCCCCGCCTGAAACCGTCTGCACCGTGAGGTGCTGCTGGCCTGAAAGCCAGGAACGCATCAGTCAAAATGCAGCTCATGTTAACATCATTCAGAATGCATCGCTCCAAGTCTTTGAAAGAGTTAAGTGAGACAAATCAATAATAAATCAATCACTTAGCCTTTTGCAATTGTTTGTCAAACGCAGCACTCACTCACCCCCAGCATTGGTGATTGTTACAGGAACACCCTGCACCTGGACACCATTAATATTGATGGTCTGAACAGCCTGAGCAGCAGAGGCTAGCTGGGCTGCATTCAGGGTTATCAGACCCCCCCCAGCCGGGGCAATTTTAGGCAGAGTCCTTTCTTTCCGTGTCCCTGTTTGAGCCTTTTTAGTGACCACCGCAGGTGAGGGGGTGCTGGTGGGTGTTGTTGGCGTGCTAACCGTGGTCTCCTGTAGCTGTACAGCCTGCCATTCACCTGAGGCTGTTTTAATCAGCACCTAGGCATAGCAGAGCGCATGCATTAGAAAAGTAATGATTTCTTTACATTTTTTGCAAATGGATGTGAAATTAACAGATTTGATTCAGTGCCCTTGTTTAAACTTGACTATAGTAAAGAGATAATAAAAAAGTTTTTTTTTTTTTATATATACCTGCGTGTGTTCTGGGGGGGACACCTGCATACTGGGCGTGACTGTCTGTCTCTGTGGTACAGGGGGAAGTGTCGCAGAGGCGGCCTGTACCACTTTTAGAGCTTGCGGGGGGATCTGGACGACTTGTTGATCGGATTTCTGCTGAAGCAACTGCACCTGCTGCACCACGGCAGGCTGATTCCCCCCTGGACTCTGCACGATCAGGAGATTATTTCCTGCCTGTTAAAGGAAGACATTATTAGAAACAGACGCAATCAACAGTTGCCTACCTACTTATAGGGACAATTTTATAAAAACATATCCAGGCCATAATTCACTCGAAGAAAATTTTCAGGAACATTGTGATATTATTGACAAGAATATTTTTAGACTTTTTTAATCACCATTTTTAATATCATTACTCTTATTATTACATTTTCATGATTGCAATCGGGTTATTTAACAATATTTTTATAAAGCTGAAATAAAATAAAATAAAATATTGGATTAAAATGAAAACCTAAATTAAAATTAGAAATGCTGCTTTGGCATCTACCTGAAACAAGTTTAACTTTAAGCACTAAAATTATTAACTGAAAAGAAATACAAATTAAAATTGAATTAATAATAATAATAATAATAATAATAAAAATCTCTAAATAGTAACGTTTAAAAAACAAAACAAAAAAAGAATTGGCAAAAACATAAGTACGAACAAAAAACAAAAAAAAAAGCTAAATCAAAATACTCATAAAATAGAGCTGTCAAAAGTGCCGACTTCAGTACTAATCGGTACCGAAACATTCGCTGTTGAGCGGACTGGTCTATGACAGACACCTGCTTTCAAATGCTCCCGGTGAGGAGCGTCATCGAAAACTAATTATAATGTTTTTGAAGCGTTGATCATTGAAGCCAATCACAGACATATCCAATAAGCCATGAACATTGGCCAATCAGAGGTGTTTACGAATCTGCTCAAAAGCGTTCACAGCATCACATTCTTACAATTTCAGTACTGAAGTGGTACCTAAGTTGGTACTTTTGACAACTCTAAAATATAGTAGTATATAAACAATACTAAAATAACAGTTTTTTTTTTATTATTTATTATTGTAAAATATTAAAGCTGCAGTCCTAAGTTTTGCCTCTTTTGTCACCATCTCTGTTTGAAACCTGCAATAGCAGTCGTTTGCAGAATCTTCACATCAGTGTGGATACTGTACTTCAGAATCACATATTGTAGTCTTGGAAGTATGACCAAAATAAGAATTTTCATCTGAACAAGTAACCTGTCTGCCACTTTTGTTCTGCGACATCCACTACTTTCCCGAGTATACCCACCAGTACCACCCAAATTATAAAACATCATTACAAGCTTACCGTTGTGAATAGGGCTAAGGCAAGGAGACTGTTTTGAACACTGGCTGATTATGTACATGCTCAAAAACTGATTTTCGATCATTTCTAAGCAAAAAAAGTTACAGACAGCAACTTTAATGAGTATTAATTATTCAAGATGAAAGCAAATTGATAATATTTTATTTAAAATCCTCATAAAAATATTAAAACAAATATATTGTAAATATACTTTATAACTTTTTAAAGAGTTAATTTTCAGCATTATGATAATTAAAATTGCATGGGTCTTAACTTTCAAGTACAATGTCACAATCTTAAAAGGGCATAATATAATTTCTCAGTATCTTTTAATTGCGACAAAAAAACAACAACAACAACATAACTTTTTTTGTTGCGCATCACCAAAAAGGACAGATGAGCTCATGATCCTTGACACGCATACCAACGCAGAACAGAATCAAGAAAATTTTAACGCATAAATCGGTCAGACCATATCCAGGAAACCAGCAATTCGCAAAATTACACAATTATGAGCTAAAGCACTGAAGGTTTTTAAAAAGCCAAAGCAGAATTACAGAAATGCGCATACCTGGATAATGTTGTCGGCTGTGGTCTCTATTAGCAGTGCTTCAACCTGCTCAGCGACAGGTGGCGGTGAGGCTGGTTGAGGGGCAGGGGGAGGCGGGGCTATTGCCACCTGTCTTTTCCTTCCCCTCTTGCCCTTCACTGGAGCAGCAGCAGTCTCTGTTAGAATCTGTGCTCCTCCCACATCACTAGTCGTAACGTTAAGAGGGAGTGTGAGTCCACTAGGGAGTCGTACAACATTAGCATTATTCTGCCGCCGCTTTTGAAAGGATGGCTTGATTGCCACCGTCTTCTGCTGGGATACTGGTGCCGGGGCCAGGGGCGGCGGGGCCGGTGTGGCAGCCTGAACTGTGACAGGCGAGGTGATAATGGCCTGGTTGGTTCCGGGGATGATCTGGATCTGTCCTCCCTGAGGCATCATTTGAATGGTCTGAGACCCCTGGAACTGAGGAATCACTTGGTACTGGATGTTGGCATTGGATGTGCCTGCTGGACGTGAAGGGCTCTGGATAGTGAAAACAATGGGACTGGCCCCTGATGAACCAAGTCCCGCAGGCAGCTGGATGACATTCCCTTTCGCTGAGAGGAACCCAAGGTTTTTGGGTGGAGCCGGAGCAATAGGGGCGGGCTTGATTGGGTGCAGACGGCGCGTGGTTGGCTGAGATGGTGGTGTGCTGACTGGGGCCTGAGCGGCAGGAGGCCCGATCTTACTGCAGGTAGCCGCCAGAAGTGCCAGTGGGGAAGGCTGCGAATCCTACATGCGAGAGTGTCGATACACAATTATCAGAAGCAAACTAATAAACATTTATCAGAGTTTGAGCTGACTGACACTTATTACCACGCAAGCATGATTAAAAAAAAGAAAGAACAAGATTTCATTATGTGCGGAGAAAGAGACCAAAAGACATTAAACTGGCATAGCTACGTAAGAATTTTTTTTTTTTTTTTGGAAAGCTGTCAAATATACAGTTTGATATAATTCTATCAAAAAACTTGACTGTGGAATGGAGCAACTGACCAATCAGTGTTCAGTATTTCAGATTCATAATAATAATAGTGCAACAGTAAGCGAACAGTAAACGATAACTTGTAATGTAAGTGAACCATGACGCTGTACAGAAACTTTCACCAATCAAGAGAGCCGTCACAATGAAAACATGCCAAACAATCTCCGTTAAGCACCGTGAATCACATAATTGAGTAGGTCTCCAAACACTCTCAAGATACTTAAATATTTGTAATAATGTTTAAAATATTTAAATTAATATCAATTTCTCATTTGGTACGTTACAAATGTTATAATGCTTACATGCACTTGAAACTTTTCTAATGCAATCAAAAAAATCTATCATAACTTTATAAACTAAAACATGGGATGTCAGAAAAAAATAATTCTCTCAATATTTTATTCAAATATTTATTTGAAGAACATTTAATCTGAGAAACACCACTATTGATCATTCTATTTAACCATTTCAAATGACTGATTAGGATTTTATTGAGAACGTGAAGATAATTATTGGCTTAAGTGTAAAAAAAAAAATATATATATATATAAAAAAAGAAACATTGGTTCATCTTTAACATATAGTCTAAAAGTATAGCCTCGTGGGACCTTACTTGAGAAGCGGTGGTGGAGGGCTGAAGATATTCACTGGGGCTGACTGCGACAGTGGTGGCCATACTGTCCTTTTGATCTGTAAGAAGGAGGTGAATCTATTTATGCAAGGAAAAAATAAACTCTCCAATGCGATTTGCATTTGAGGATGAAATAAGGCAGCAGAACTTATTTGAACTACTTAAGTCATTCAGTATAATTCTGTGCTTAGTCTTTGCATATCCTTATTTTTTTTTTTAAACACCACCGTATTATAATCAATGTTCGCAAAGGGAACTGGAACAAATTGAATAAACTGACTGTCCAAAATAAACAAAACATGAATGGCATGCACTTTCAGTTAGGAGTTATGACAGTGTACCTAAGGAGGCGTTACCTGCGATAATCTAAACCCTGGAGAGGAGTGATTCAGCGGGGCAGGGTTTAAAATTCAATCCACTAATAGCACTTTACACCATAAGATGTTCTCAATCCTGGTCCATAAGTGCTGGGCTACTGTAGAACCAGAAGTGAGAACCACTGCTCTGCTACACATAAATATATGGCAGAAACCCAGCACTGACCCCATTGACCCCGCATGTACAAGGATCTCAGTTCCAAACCCAAATAAACACTTGATGTTATGACGCTGGCTAATTGGCTGTCAAGAGAAATGAAACTGGTTATAAAAAAACTAAATATGAAATGAACTGGTGACACACTTTATTTGAAGTCGCTACTTTTCATCATAATTCTAAGAGAAAACCACCACAGTGATCTTTCTGCTATCAAATTCAACGTTTTTACAACTTTACTACATGAAAAACTTGCTCTCGTAACAAGCTAATCAGGCTAAAAATCCGGACACACTCGCTGATGACCAAAGCGGGTATATTTACAGCGAAATTCGTGGTTGGAGGCAAGAAAATGACGTATTTACGCATATATAAATGCAAAATACAGTTTGATTAAAGCTTCAGGCTAACGCTAACGGGCTCAACGTCAGATGCCTGCAAGTGGTTCTGCTATTATGATTGAGTGCGGTAAAATGTGCATTTATATCAAGTTTTAATCAGCTGTCTACACGTTTACACCTTTCTACGACCATGCAGCGCGCTATGAAAGAGTTTTCCTGTCTGCGGGCAGACAGACTCAAGACTGCGCTGATGGAGGAGGAAACTGCTTGCTTAGCATGCTAAAGTGCTAACTAGCCAGATAAACTCTTCGCTGCGGAAAAGAAGCCCGTTTCCGGAAGTGGGCATTTGGCAGAATCGCTGTGCGACGCGTGATTTTTAAAACGCGTGTGTGCAAGCTATGATATAAAATATGTATCGGTTCATTCGCTTAATAGAATGTTTATGAAAGTAACATAGTAATATAAACACCAACGTTATAATTCCTACCCACCGCTCATGACGACATTCGCTCTCCGTGAAGCCTTGAAGAGCCCACACGAGACACCGCCCCAACGGCGTCCGCGGACCAATCTGGTTCCTTGTCAATCAGCGAGAGCTGACGGTCCTGACCAGTCAGAGAGCATCCTTTGTCTGATTGACGTTTGTACCGGACAATGGGATAAGGTCATATGTCTATGACAGTTGAAGGATATATATTTGGCCAATGGGTTGTCGAGTTTTCAGGAGGAGGGCGGGCGTTGTGAAGAAGTCAAAATAATGAGCCGCACCAATAATACACAGCTTTGAATTTCACTGACGTTTAGCTCGCCCAGTTAGAAAGGGAAAAAGCATATCAATCAAAAGTAATTGACAACATTAATTTGCCAATTTTTGTCGGAGTGTTTTCTATAGTGTTCTATTACAATATAAATGCAGGTGGTTCCTAAGAATATATGGTTGTTATCTTCTGAAAGCAACCTACAAGTGATGGACACTGCATCTCATTAATGCAATAACCATCTGCTCTGTAAACAACATAATGGTTTGATTCCCCAACACCACATTTTGCTTTTTTATAAAAGCTATTTGTTTTGTGACCCCAGTATTGGCCAAATTTAGTGTTTAGACATTCCTAGCTGAGTATAAATGCTGAATTTCTGTGTGTACATACGTTGACATATTTTGGGGAGAAATTTATGCCCAAAATTAAAGCTAAAATTTTTAAGAACTACCAGGTATTAACCAGCTGTATATAAAAACATCTAAAGTCTATGCAATTTCCCTATTTGCGTAGCTAAGAAAATGTGTGTGTGTGGATTCCTAGCTAAAAGTTTAGGATAACTTCCCTCACAAAAAACTGTGATGTTGCCATTATATAATAAGGGTAGAAAACAGTAATACCATGATACTGAAAAATGATCATAGTCATATACCATGCTATTAATACAGAACACCATGCTAATTTAGAGAAAACCTCCATGAATCACCATGATAGCACGTGACCACAAACAAACAAACAAACAAACACATGGTAACTTAATATAGTAATCTTCAAGTATTTTTTTTTTTAGGAAAAACACATACGAACAGACAATTATAATCCTAAATAATGTGAAAAAGTCAACCACCACTTATTTTCAAGTTTACTTTGTCTTTACTCAAAATACAGTTCATGTGGCCTGATCAGACTGAAGGAGTTACAATCAGGGAAAGGACAAATAAAGGGGTCACACACTCCACCCAGGGGCAGGGGCCTGATGAGGAAAGAAAGAAGAACCAAACAGAGACGGATTCACAAACTGGCCAGTTTAAAAACTCCAGTGTAATATAACCTACAGATGAAGGCTTTTGCTAGTACCCCAAGTCAAATGTCCTTGTTTGTTTCTTTTTAACTTATTATTTTTTTTTAAGTCCACTGTTTGCTGTCCAGTGACCTTTCAAGTCTTTAGTCTATCATGTCAGTCTCTGGATTTATTTGCCTGCTCAACATAGACAGTATTCCAGCACTCCTCTGTACTCCCTCTGTCCACGTATTGGTCAAGAGGAGGGGCCAGTCGGCTGACGTTCATTGGCTTCTGCTGGAAGACTGGCAGGGAGTTGGAGCAGAGCTGTGCACCAGGAAGTGTCCATGCGCTGTTCCATCTATTACCCACACACAGAAATCCTAAAAATAATCAATATTTGTTTTGTTAATTAAATACGTTGTCTACAGAGCATGTGGAACAGTCATTGCTGCAAGTACTTACAGTGAAAAGGAGCGATCTGGCTATGTTTCAGACTCGGCTTCCTGTTCCACACCTGCCGCCTGGCGCATGCCTTTGATTGACAGATACATCTCTTCCTCTGGATCGTAGTAATAGAACTTCCTCAAATAGACAATGAGCGGTCTAAGATGAGGGGGGGGAAAAAGAACACTTTATATGCAGTGTTTTTATACATTTTTTATTTCAATAAAACCTAATGCTGTCATTTTATTTAATAATGTTTATATAATACTGTTATGTAACCATTTTTGATTTTTGATACACCCCTTACCACTTAAAAATGACTAAATAAAAGTTTAAGGGATGCACAATTATTCTTCATGAAACTGATGATTTCTCTTGATATTGTAATCATGATTTTATAAGTTTGCACTAATACAAGTTATTTGACAGTACATATTATATTTTGAATATCCTATATTATTTGTAGGTTCTTGACTTAATGTATTTACACATTAAAATGATTCCTAAAATGTTTCTAAAGGACAAGGTCTCTAAAACTTCACGTTGATGAACATGAAGTCAGCAACGCAACAATCCTCTCATCCTTGTTTAATGGCACATAGCATCAGTTATCAGTATTTTATGTGCTGCTCAAAATGTTTTTTTTCAGCAAGAAGGCATTAAACAGATTAAAAATGAAAGTTAAGAGGAAGTTTACAGTTACAAAATCAATTTTTTTTACTTTCTATTCATCAAAGATTCCTGAAAAAATGTGTCAAGGTAATATTAAGCAGTTTTCAACATTAATAATAAGAAATATTTCTTGGGCACCAAATGAATGATATATTCACAATATAACAGTTTTTACAGTACTTAAATCAAATAAATACAGCCTTGGTGAGCATAAGAAATATTCAAATGTTACAGACCTAAAACCTTTGAGTTACAGTGTAGCAGAAATCTAAATGGGCAAAACAATGTAAAGAGTAATTGAGGCATACTTGGGAGGGGCAGCTCCTGGATGTGGTCTATGCGGACGAGTTGTCGGATGCAGAAACGGCACAGATGCTGCAGTGATTTCACATTACTGAAGCGTGAGACTGGATAGAGCAGCTGCACAGGGGTCGGGGGCAACCCTGAGACAGACACCAGACATTTTATTACACTGACCTTTCATCTCTCACACCCTCAAACCTGGTTTTGGTCTCTACAAACAAAATAAACTCTGCCTATTGTTACCGCAAACACTTCAGACAAAACCATAGTTGTTATTGTTGACTACGTTTTTTTTTACATTTTTGTAGCCCCTATTATGCTCATTTTGTTTTGGTGATCTTCTACAAGAGATTTACATGCATCCAAGGACAAAAACACTTGAAATTTCTCATAACATACATTGCAGCATAACTTCTTTTCTTACAGTGTCTGAAATGGTCCAATGAAGGAACCAGTCTCTACTCTGATTGGTCGTATGGCCCAGTCTGTTGTGATTGGTCTACAGCTTACAGCATGCGTCCATTACCATGTGTGAATTTCAGGCTTCCTCAGCACTTGATTACACAGTGATATGAACAGTAACAATGGTTACCATATCAATTCACCCTTTATCGGGAGTTCGATTCACAGGCAATCATAACACCTAGTCAACCACTTCGTGTGACAATCCAGACAGGAGAGTTAGTAGATTAACGTCCGTGGAATTGAACTGGAAAATGGTGCATATTGACGTCTTTGAAACAACATACATTCTGGTGTTCATTCATGCTTTTTTTGTGTGAACTAGTAGGAAGAGTAGCGTGCCGCTTGAACTGAGGCACTGCAGCGATCAGTCACACGAAGGTATTTATTGTTTGAAGGTCTTAAAAAAGGCAAAATTTGAAAGCTTCGTGCCAAACGTAACCTGCTCGGTCTATCCTCTTTGCTTTGTATTTTTCACTGTGCGAAAACGTGATTGGTGGCGTAAGAGCACATGGCTTGTTGGATGTAGTTAACGGTAACTAAAGGGGGCGAGTCCTCATCCTTTAGAAGTGCATGCAAAGGGGATATGCAGCGCAGGAAACAGCCTCTTCTTGACAACGCGACATGTTGCTTCTCAGCTGCTCTGTTTGAGGGTGGCTAAAAGTACAACGTCGACGTTGTTCACAGGCAGCCGACGAAGAGCATAGGCTAGCACTATGCAAATGTGTTACAGATGTGAGATTAGAATTGTGGACGACTTTTTTCAGCAGTTCAGGATCGGTTCTTTATTTTAAGAGACAATAACTTTATTTGTTGGGCACTTTAAAACTTTGCAGACCTTTTCCATTGACAGACAGCTACATTACACACTGCATGAAAGGCAATATTCGATAAAGCATAATAGGGGTATTTCAATTGAAATAAAGCTGAAATAAAATATAAATATAGGATGAAATGAAAACGCACAGTTTAAGTTGAAGTACTCAAATGAATAAAACCGAAATAAAAAAAGATTGAAGCTAAATAGCTTAAGGCATTTGTCACTCCTGCATCAGTAAACAGAACCATTAAATGTTTTTTCAACAGCAGGATATTTGCAGCCTTACCAGGTACACGTGAACGTAGGAAGTAGAGGAACTTTCCATTTTTAGAGTGCATGATGGCTCGCTCAATGAATTCAACCACAGAATGGCAGCGGTCCTCAAATTTAGGGTGGCACCATAAACTGAAGGTTCCTGAAGAGTTAAAGACAAACTTTATAAAACTAAAAACATTTTGTCAGTCAACGTTTAATTTAGTTTACTTACTATAAACAAAGACAACTTCGAAAGACCTGTAATGTGCACCATATTGTCTGCAGTCAGTAAAGCTAGCCAATACTCCGGCGTCAAGTGAAAATCCTATTTTTTAACAAAATAATTTCTTTTCATTATGATGGCGAGTGTTATTTGCTTTTAGACAAACTAAACAAAACAGGTTTAAACTGGAAACCATAATTTTCGATTAGACCAATATATAAATAGACTTTAACGAATGCCACGGTCATTTGACTTTTTTCAGTGTACTGTGCAGGAAATTAAATGGCTGATGGTGTGAAAACATTTAATAATTACCCATTTGATTTTCAAATCCAATTTCTAGGACCGACTCTCCGCGCTGTCATTCTACAAGTCTGTAAGTCTGTTTGTTCAGGCGGTCTAGTCAACACTGACCTTTTAATTTGGACTTTGAGGACGTGGATTTGAGGTTGATATGTCAAAAAAAAAGAGCACGTGTGTGTTCATGCGTTTACCTCTGTAGTGCTCCATACGCGTGTGGTGCGTGACTCCCTGTGAGCGAAAACTGAGGCTGAGGATGTATCGTGGGTCTGAACTGTCCCGCACCAAAAACGAGCCGTCTGGCTTTCCTCTTAGCTTCATTTCAGCATCCTCCCAGTTCATCGGCCCCCAATACCAGCCGCACTGCAGACACACAAACACACCCAACAGGGTTCAGCGAAAGCAGAAAACACGCAAAAACCAACTAAATGCTGAGGACAACCACAGGAAGCCACAGAGATGTTTCATAGGTCTGTCGATAAACGTGCCCAAAGACTGGAAATTTTCAGGGGGTTTTTTTGACTTCACATCAACTGCTTTTGTCTCTCACCCGCTCTAACTCTCTCAGGCTGGCAGTGAAGCTGCTGGAATCGGCCCCTCTCAGTGGACACATGATCGGGGCGGGGCCACTCTGGCAGGAGCCGGAGTCTCCATTGGTGATGCGGCGGAATGAGGAAGTGCTCGGAAGAAAGCATCTAAGACACAAATGGAGCATTTTTTGAATACACCAGCAAGAGTTGTAGTCAGCTAAGACTAGTATCACATGAAAACTACACGACTACTTTTACCTTCTTTTTAAGTTTATACTAAAGTTAATACTAAAGGCAATGTCACATGATCCTTCAGTAATCATTCTAATATGCTGATCAGTGTTGAAAAACATTTGTGTAGTTTAATATTTTTCTGTAAACCTTGATACTTTCTTTCAAGATTCGTTGATGAATAAAACATTCAAAGGAACAGCTTTTATTTGAAACAGAATCTTTTGTAACATCATGAACGTCTTTACTGTCACTTTTGGTCAGTTTTCATGGATCCTTGCCGAATAAAAGTATATAAAAGTATAAGGAAAAGCCTGACCTGTTGAACACTAGCGTGAGCTGACAAATAACAGTTTAAATCATTTTAGATTAAAACGTATTGATATAAGGGAAGGTATATTTTAGGTCCTGTAATTGATCACCATTTTGTCAAGTTTTTTACTTACAGTCCTGCAGTATGACAGGTTGTTAAAAAAAATATATGAGGTTATTAAAAATGGTGTGGTAACACTTTACAATAAGGTTCATTAGTTAACATGAACTAATAATGAACTGGACTTATACTGCGTGATTAATCTTTGTTACTGTTCATTTCAACATTTACTAGCACATTATTAAAATCTTGTTAACATGAGTTAATGCACTGTGAACTAACATGAACAAACAATGAACAACTGTATTGTCATTAACTAACGTTAACGAGATTGGTAAATACGGTAACGAATGTGTCGCTCGTGGTTAGTTCATGTTAACGTTTAATGTTTAACTAATGAACCTTATTGTAAAGTGTTACCAATGGGGTATATAACAATTAGAGAAGAATTTATGTTTTATTCATTAAAATATATGTATATGAGACCAGGGCTAGTTGTCACATTTTTGTTGTCACAGTGTAGGTTAATTTCTGTATCAACACGAACCTTAAAAGTCTACAAAAATTGAACATTTTCACCATCACTCCCCATGAAACAGATACAATTCACTGAACACACATTGACCTCTTGTGACAACATGCCCCAGTAGTGTTCTCCAGACAGCTAGAGCAAAACAGAATTGACAAAAATGATTCCAATGTAGTAGGATTCTAATCTGGGTGTTTAAACCCAACACACAACTTCCCTTAAGACATGTTTCTTCTGTGACATCTTGTGAGCATATCACACTGCAGGACACATCTTTCACTCGCTACGTTTCCATCCACCTTTTTTTATGCGCATTTTGGGGATATTGCATTACAAAAAAAGGCTGGATTTGATATGTGTATACGCACATAAAAACATAGAGTATGTGATCAATTGAGGCAGATCAATTTTTTATCCGATAAAACACGAGCACAAACTACGTTGGAATCGCATTAAAATCCCTCAACAAAAAACTCACGTGACTTTGTCTCAACAGTGAACGTGATCGAGTAACTGGACTAACCAGTGGACCAATTTCACTGCACAGCATCTCAAATGTTCGTTTGATCAATCTGAAATGCCTAAGCATCAGAATGATTTGGTATAATGACCTCCCAGAAGTGTCTCACATGATGGTGTTCCCAAACACCAGGCAGCGTTTATTGCATTTTGCCTTTGAGCTCTGAGACGCAAGTCATTTACAGTATAATGCAAAAAAAAGAGCCACAGTGGCTTCCCCGATTACAGCAACTTTCATTTTTATTACAGACATTTTGCCCCAATTTCTCAGGAAGTGACAATTTTGTTCTCCTGAATGGAAAAACGGTGCTTTATTCGCAAACGTTTTATGTGACGTTCCAATTTTGCGCATACGTTTTGGATGGTAACAGCTAGTGATGAAATGTCATATCATTCCACTACCATCAACCTTTATATCTCACACAAAAGTTATATTGCTATACGAGTTTTTCAGAAAAAGTACTACAATACATCCTAAGTTTGGCACCATCTCGCTCACACTTCCTCTCTTCACGAACGCACATTAGTCACACTGCCTTCTTTCTCAGAACTGCGAAAGGAACTGAGAAACGAAACCACGCGGTCAACCGAAGCCTTTGTTCGACAAAACGATACATGCGACTGATGGCATGTATTGTCTTTGCCGTTGCTTTCACAAAAAAACGTCACAGTTACATTCACACTTTATTCCGTTCCCCTTAATGTTCGATGGAATAAAGGTGCTTCCGAGGGCAGAGAATGACCCGGTTCGCAAAAATAGAAGGGGAGGTTGCAGTCTGCGTTCGAAACCAGAAAGGTGCCCTGAAACACCCTGACACACACACACCGCCCCCTCCACTGCACCCAAGTCTTACCATTGAGGCTGAGACTATGCTGGATGGTAGCGTGGAGAGGGGGAGGAGGAGGAAGAGGCAGAGGGAGAGACTGCAGGGAGGCCCCCATTACACTCACTAGGAAAGGCCCAGGCTGCGGCCCACCTATATCGTCTGGAAGAGAGCAGGAGGGAGGGTTCAGAGCCAGGAGGATAAGGAGATGTCATAGAAAAAGCAATGGAAGTGTAGACAAGGTTAAAGTCTATCAGAATGAGACAGGAGCCCGAGGCGATGAAGAGGAATCAGAACATGACTAAAATCAAGCCTCACACCCTTCAGCTTCAGAGCAGAGGGACAGCAACAATATTCTTGCATATATTACCAAAAATAGATCAAAATGAAGCCAAGATTTTGAGCAGACTAATCGCAAACAGCAGAACTAACGTGAATATTACATTCAATAACCTGTGCTTTATGTATGAATAATGGAGTTTTGCCTGTCTGAACCATAAAGGAGCGAGACAAATCCCTCAATTATGTGACAATATCTGATCCTCTTATAGCACTTAAAGACTAAGACACCGTGACAGGAAGCATATGACATGGGGAACCGAAACATGGGAAAACAACATGGGTAAATCCACAGTTGTGTTCAATCACACACTCACGACACTGGGAAATGCATTTCTTCCCAGCGGTGAAAAAATGATGTGGAGCAAATCTGACTAACTTTGTTAAAGTAAATGAAAATGAGCAATGAGCCTTGCCAACCAGCTGAAATAAAATAAGTCTTTTTAAATTTCATTTTCTTTCACTTCATTTTTATTTTATTTCAAGAAACAAAAATATAATTTTTTTTATGCTTTTAGTTTTAGTTTCAGTTTTAGAAAAAAGGGTTACAAGTGAGGCACTTAGACTGGAAGTGTGCGTGGCCGATCTATCTAAGTTGAAAATTATTTCAATAGTACAAGACGTAAACAATAAGAATGTTAACATGATTGCGGCGTGGAAAAATCACTTACCTACAGCGTAAAGTTATATCCGATTTTACTACTCTCAAACATCGGTAAAAATTATTTAAACAGCTTCACAGCTCAAAAATACGTGGGTTTTAACAACAAAATTAAGTAAGTGACTGTTATAGAATTATAAGCTTCAAATTACTGTTTTCAAAAACTCAAGAAATGGGCTCTATTCTATGGAAGCTTGTTTCCGCCACTGAATTAAAAAAAAGGAATTGCTACTTTTTAAGCTTAATTTTTTTTTAAAGTTTGGCTACAAAGTCAGAATTAGTTAAATATAGAAAAACAGCCAGCTTGACTTTATAAAGTCAGAATTGTGAGTTATAAACTCAATTGCGAGTTATTCTGACTTTACTTCACGCAACTGAGAGTTTACATCTGGCAGTTCTGATATTATAACTCACAATTGCGAGCTCAAATCTCGCAATTGTGAGAAAAAAGTGTGAACTGAGAAAAAGTCGCAATTATCTTTTTTTATTTTTTATTCAGTGGCGGAAACAAGCTTCCATCCTATTTACTTATCTCATTGTAACCTCCATTTTTCTTTTATAAATAAACAATTCAGGTTTGTTTTTATGCTATTCCACATTATGCCACAAATGCAATAAATTGACCTTAACTTTAATTGAACCCAGAATATTCCTATATACCTCTCTATTGGAAATGTGCATATTGCTCGCTTAAACATCAACAACTTCAAACACAAGGACTGAATAATCCCACATACCCAATCATCTTAATTCACTCATGACAAAGACTGCTTCAGATCTAACATCTGTCTCTCCAGTACTGAGATTATTTCAAATTTCAGTCGCAAACACCTCACTGGGCTGATGAACAGCAAGATACTGTGCAGTGTGCAGTGCACTTTATTAGAAAAGGAACTGCTCATCTGTGCGCCAAATACTGGTAAAGTTTAACCACAGATAGACCTACACAGTAATTCATTTTAAGTGGCGCTTCTGCAAATTTTATGCTTGCAGAATGCAATCAGAGACACCGGTAACCATGAAATGAAAAGAATGAAGGTTGAATAAAAAAGGGAAATGAAAGGACAAAGTGAAAGAATAAGCAAGTAGGTTGACGTCCTACACGGCATCTTTAACATCCGCTTTGGGTTCGATCATGTAGGTGAGGTGAAACTGATCATTGTTTTTAGCTGGTCAGATTTTGAGGAGGGGAGGTTCTCTGATCTTTTACCTTAAAAACGCTGAAAAAAAGTCAAGCTCCTCTTTATCAGATGACTATTTTCTTTTAAAGTCACTTATAACCAGCAAATATTAGGAATATTTGATTGACAGGTGAGTAGGCAGTCCTTTGATGTTGTCTGAGACAAATGTGCAGTGGTCAAATTAGTTTTGGACTTTGAATGAAAGAATCACCAAATGCGTTTTCCACATTTATGTTTATGTCTGTATTCAATGCCCACCACTTGTGATTGAATCACACAGAATGGATGTTAATTCCACTTATTTACAACGCCGTTCATAAGTTCGGGGTCAGTAAGATTTTTTTTAATAAGAAATGAATACTTTCAGCAAGATTAATGAAATGGGCCAATTAAGACATTTATAAGCGTACAAAAGATTTTTATTTCAAATAAAACTTTCTATTCATCAAATAGTTCCACAGAAACATTAAGAAGCAACTGTTTTTAATACTGATAATAATAGGAAATGTTTCTTGAGCACCAAATCAGGATATTAGAATATGTGATACTGAAGACTGAAGTAATGATGCAGAAAATTCAGCTTTGGCATCAATGGAATAAATGACATTTTAAAATATGTAAGGGATAATCCATGCCTAAACAAGTTCAATGTACAACATCGATGCAAAGAACCATCCGATGTGAAGTGCATTCAAATCACTAGCCGTGGGATATCCCGCTTATACCATGCTCAGTTACCAGAGCTGAAAAGTTAAAGCTGTTACTGATGTTTGCAGTGCAATATTTGACCGGAAAAGTTAAAGCAATGGTTATATTCGTTCTAGATTCTAGAGGAAGGGAGAGATGGGAAACGTGTGTGTGAACTACCTGTACAACTCGTTGAAGCGTCTCTCTCTACTAACAATGAAGCTGTGAGTTTAATTACTTCAAAAACAGCGTCGTCGCTGAGAAATATAATGTCGCGATTCAGTGGCGAAGCTATTTTATTAATAAAAGTCGCGTTGATAAGTTTCTGTGCTCCATTAAGCACATTAAGTGCGTTAATAAACAACAGTTATTTATATTACTGTGTTTCGATCACATAAATGCAGCCTTATGCAGGTGAGCATAAGAGGCTTCTTCCAAAATGTCAAAAAGTCTTACTGATCCCAAACTTTTGAACGTAACCGTAGAGAGAGGTGACAGTATAAAAGATAAGGAAGGTACCCAGAGGAATGGGGGAGGTTACTGCAGAATGTATTAAAAAAGTGTGAAACAGATGGAGATGTGAAAGGTAAGCATGAAGGAAAGCAGAAACAAAAGAAATCAAGGGGGTGTGTGAACATCTATAGTGGGGCTCACCTAGCAGACTGAGGCTCCGCCGAGGGGGAGGTGGAGGAGTGGGAGGGTGAGGGGAGTTCCTCCCTCTTTGAGAGATGTCCACGTCCACCAAAGACACCGTCTCTCCTGCAACCAGAGCAATGGTACAAATAAAACTTAATGACAAGAACCATAAGAACGACATTAACAACATTTGTTACAATAATGTAGCATAATTCCAAAGATTGGCCTAAAATGAGACTAATCTCATCCAAATCGTGTGCCTGAGTCATTATATTTCCCGTGCACTGTGTAAGCTCATTAGTGGCTTGCAAATGTGCCTTCATTTAATGTATTCCAAGGATTCCTTTAGCTCCTACCCCATTATGTTCCCCTGAATCTTCGTTTACCTGTGAAAACGGGAGTAAAAGAGGCCGCAGAGAAGGCACTTTGTGCCCTTGTTAGTCCAGGTTGGCTGCAGAAAGACAATCATCGTTTGAATTATTAAAATTAAAAAGACAACATTCATTTACATTCATTCTGTATCTCAAAGTTTATCATAACATTATCCTTTTTTAATCAACAGTTTATAGTGTATTAGAAGTACACATATAATCACACTATAAACTGCACTCACCTGTGATCCTTATTGAGTCATATTGAAAACTATTAAAAAACATTATTTTTTAAAGTACAACAGGTTTAATGAAATGTGTTGTATGAAATTAATTTAATTATTTTTTAAATATTTATGGAAAATGTGATGTTTCCTTGTACATTTCAAACACTATTATGTGTGAGGTGGGGCTAATCATTGATTGAAATGTTAAATATTAAAATATTGGGATAAAATACAGATACTGGGATAAAATTTTAAGCTGCACTACATGCTGAAAAGCCAAAGGTGAACAACTATACTTGGTTCCATAATGCTGCAAACGCAGAATGGGTTTTTAGAAAGAGTTTTATGTTTTAATAGTACATTAAGGTCTGCGTTTTTTGCACTCTTAAGAAAATGTATAAAAAAGGGTATCTTTAGGGATACAACAGCATGCCATAAGGGTTAAAGGGACAACTCTACCTTATTTACCCCTATAAGGCATAGCATTGCTTTAAGGGTACATATAACTACCCTATATTATAGATATTCAAGTGCTGCCCCAGTGACAAGCTGTTGTACCTTTTACATATATGTTTACTAAAGTGTAGGCAACTCCATAAAATTATACACAAATTTGAAGGAACCAAAGATTTTTAATCAGAATGATTGCACAAAAACTCATATTCTAATGAAAGTTGTAGTCATAATTTGGCAAGTTGTAAGGAACTTTTTTAAAGCAATTTTTGAACTGATTTAAAATCCACGTTTGAAGTGTATAATGTATGCTGAATGAAAACAACTATGAAATTGTCTACGTTAACCTCAGATCTGTATTTTTTTTTTTTAACTAAAATGAGTAACTCATCATAAGATCCTATTCTAAAAAAAAATAAGAAAAAAGAGAAAAATAAGAACAGTTTTGAGAGAGCTCGAAAATCCTAAAACTTGTCCCAGCTCGCCGAATAGAATAGAACAAATGAATACTAAAAGAACACGAGAGCAGATAGACAGGATCTTCAGAATTTCATTCACTCACCTGGCCGCGTCTTGTTCCCCACCGCTCGCTCCAGACATGTCAACTAAACTGCCCGCTGAGGATATGGAGAACGTGACTGAAGGTCTCTTGTCCAAAAGGTTGTTAGAGCCACTACAGCTTTTAGTTCTGAAAAGTTTACTCAGGCGTATTTTAAGCGAGCCCTTCCTGGATTTCCCTGGTACTTTCAGAGTCTTCTCTCCTCCGCTCGCGGCGGAAAGTTGCGCCCGGGTCGTGCTCCTGTCCGGCCGGGCCTTCGGTGTGGACGCCTGGCTGGAGCACGGGGTGTCCTGGCTGGATACGGCTTGGGACAGGACCTCGGGAGTGAGTTTGTCGCTGGTGGGAGCCTGAGGCCTGGTGTTCACCGAGTCCCGCAACAAACAACACGCCGGTGAGCAAAGTCCCCCGGACACCCCCATAGCTTGTCCGGACAGCACCGACGGGAAACACTTGAGCGCAAAAGCACCCGGCTCATTGTTTTGGGACTCGGTCTTCTGACAGGTATTGATGCCCAGGCCGTTCACCTCTTCTGACCCGAGGCCCTCCAGCACCAGCAGAGCATCGCTGGTCTCGGTCGGGTCCTCTCCCTGCCTGATCCCGGCCGAGCCGAGCACGCTTTGACACGAGCAGTGCTGCAGCTCGCCGTCCTTGAGTAGAAATTCGGGCACCGGAGCGACTCCCAGCTCGCCGAATTTCCTCGCCAGCTCCAGGACGGGACCGTCGGGCAGCTGGAGCTGCCGCTGCGCCGTCGCGCAGCTCCAGCCCGACTCTGTGATCGAGCTCGTTTTGTGATCCACAACCGGCGGCCAGTCTTGTTTGTCTGTGATCAAGCGATGCCGGTGGCACAGCTCGGCTCCCTCCGTATCCGTAGCAACCGCTGGCAGTTTGAGCTGGGGATGCAGCGTCCATGTAGGCGGATGCTGAGCGTCCACAGCGCCAGACTCTGAAGCGAGTACCGCTTGCTCCTCAAAAGCCCTGCGCTGATCCTCCGAGCTGTTCTCGGCGAATCCTTCAGAGTCTCTCGATATGTTTCGGAATACCAACAGCTGAGGCCCCATTCCACCTCGGTGGGCGAGATCGTACCCGTGGGCCTCGGCTGAATGAAGAGGAGGCGGCGGTACAGACAGCGCAGGTCTAGTCGCCATCACTCCCGCGTCAGGTGCCTCCGTTCCGCTGGCCTGCGGAGCTTTGTTCACCGCCGAGATGTGGCCGTGATTCTGCGTGCATTCAAAGTTCCCCTTGATAGCCACCGTCAGTCCAGTGCCCGACGACAGATTCCCATTCTCCTCGTCCAAGCGGTCATCCTCGGCCGCGGAGACCAGGCGCATCAAGACAAAATCGGGAGACATATCTTGCGCGTTGTTCATTATTATTCCTCAATATACTGAAGGAATGAGCGATATCAGCGTTTCACATTGCTCCAGTCATGAGATCTCGTTCGTGTGATGATGGTAATCCTCTCGGTGTTAGTTAGCCCTCTCACTCAGCGCCAGACAATTAGTGCATATAAACACTATTTCAGTCGCCCCTTCAACATTGCGCACGTCCTCGTTTCATTTCGCGTCCGGCCTTAAAAATCTCCACGGGTCTTTGTAGGGTCATACATAACGCTTCGTTTCACGCAATCCTAACGGCGTCTGTGGTCACATTACTGTCGAGGCCCCACCCGCCCGCTCACTTCCGCAAATTCGATGCGTTTCGTGTTTGGTCTTATCGGTGCCATTGCTGTCCACTTGGCTGCAGGCTATGTGCTGTCCCCCTTAGTGACGTGCACCGTGCTGTAATGTTGCTTTCATGTCATTTAGCGCGCTGTTGTCTGGAAGATGGCCTTACCAACCGATGTTTCTGATGCATCAATTGTAGTGGCATCGCCTTACCGCACGAACCCACCACGAATGAGACTCTCCTTGCGAATCAAAGACAAATGACTTGCATGATATCATCATTTGAATAATGACTCTCATCCTGATATACAAACAATGAAAGAATCGTGCCTATGAATAGAACCAAAATGCTGGACGTGCCTATCATACATATGCAGCATGTGTAAATGAGAACTCACTGAAACAATCATTTATTATCATTTATAATAAAACATAGGCATAATAAATAATAGGCTAGATATAATAAAACATTATGCATGCTCACGGAAATGTTTTAGCGCAAACATTTCAATGCATTTGAACGAATACGTTGTTGTAATAACAGCTGCAGCAATAATCTTTTGAAAAGAAGTAGGGAGCTGGAATCTACCATGTCATTTTCCAAAAGTATTTTAATATCATCCACGCCTATAAATATTGTAAAATCGCTGCACGTGATGTGCGTGCCAATGAAAGGCATATTGAGAATGCAAATAATACAGTTATTGTTTACATTCAGCCATTGTTCTGTGGTCAAGACTTTACATTTGAGCGGTGTTTGTGAAATGCAATTTCATTGATGGACCGAATGATGTCGCTGTACACAAACAATTTACACATGCCCATACAGCCCTTTAAATCCTGCCATGTTCACAAAGAGTTTATGGGTTTTATTACAGTTATGGCTTTACACAAATATTCAGAAGAAAATGTGTTTCCTCAGTATGTTATCTGAATAAAATGACATGCATTGACTTGACATTGATTAAATGCTCACAATACTGTGGCAGATAGCAGAGCACACACAAATCCATTCATAATTTTTTCATAATTTTTTTTTTAACACAATTTAGGTTTTGAGAGTTGTGTGCATACACATATATGTATAGGGGCACACAGTCACAGCCTCTGCAGTCCTGAGTGGGGGTGGGGCCCCACAGGAATGAGTGTTGAATCTCAGAACCCTGTTGCCATGGCACCAAAACAAGGATTTGCCTGCATTACCCAGTATGACTGGATTTGTCTGAATCATCTCTCTCTCTCTCTCACACACACACACACACACACACACACACACACACACACACACATATCTTTGACAGACGTCCATTCATGTAGTACACATGTGGAACATGTTTTCTTCTTTCTTTATTTTTTTAATTTCCCTGATTGATGTTCAAAACATTTGCAATTTGTTTATCAGAGATTAACATTTCAGGGCACTTCATCTGTCAAACAGATGCAGACTTGTAAACCGCTGCATGCACATATTCACAGATACAAAATGTCACACACACACAGTCCATAAAAGACCACTCATGACTGACCCAGCCGGGGAGTGTTGGGTTAATCCACAAAGCGGTGAGATTCTGATGCATACCCAACCGAGAGGATTACCCTCCCATCCTCTCATCCATCAGCCCTTCCTCATGCACATACACTCATCATAACAATCCAACATTAACAGATGTGCCTCTCTCAGCACTCACCACTACTGGGAGATTGGGAGAGGGAGCGAGAGAGATGGGAGAGTGGGAGAGATTTACAGGAGGACTGCAGAGTAAGTGAAGAGGTAAGCGGAGAGAGAAATAGTTGTCATTTTCTAGTTGATCTTTGTTTCTCACTCCACTTTCTTGCAGGCCCGTTAACTCCACACCGGCTGGAGTTTAGAGTCTTCGTGGTCCCAGCAGCATCAAATCCAGGAAGGAGCCGACCAACGGATTGCAGGACGCATGGAGCATAAATGTTGTCTTCTCCGTCTTCAGCTTCGAATATGAGGAGTGCATGCCAGTCCATGTATGAACGCACACTCTGACACAGCTGGCAGCAACTATCACCACTGACACCTGTGTCAATTGGTTAACAAGAATAGAAGAAACAAAACCAGGGAAAGCAAAGAAATGGAGGCCTACGCTTTGAAAGCATCTTTCAAGATGTGAGAAAGAGCAAAGCTGATCTTTTCCATCACAAAAAGCATTGGAGGAGCAGTTGGTACAAGGATGGGCCCGTGTGCTTGTGTGCTACCTCTACTGCTGCTATTGCCTAGCCTGCTTTCTGCTCAGCTCAGCACTGTGTCTGAAGTTGAGGACACGTCCAGTTCGGAGTTCACCCCAACACCTACAGACCCAAACACCTTAGCAGGGAAGAGCTTGTCACCCAGCTCCCTACCCACCAGTCCGGATCCTACAAAAGTGAGCACGGAGGAGGACCGGTCTGCCGTGGAGAACTACCTCTATACTGCCGATTCGTCCTCCTTGGCTGCCTCCACCTGCACACGAGCATTCCAGCTGCCTGTTCAGCGGGGATCTCCTCCTAGAGAACTTCTCCCTCTCTTGCACCAAGCCATAGCTTCTCTGACCAATGCGGCCAACTTTCTCAACCTGATATTTCAAGCTAGCGAGCTGAGAGAAACAAGCGTGCGGGAGGATATCGAGTGGTACCATGCACTGGTCCGGGCCATGCTTGAAGGGGATAGGCCAGGCCTGGTCAGACGAGCTTTTCTAACATTCGACGCAGACCCCACAATCCAACAGCCACAACTGGTGCTCCGTGCTTCCAAAGGCACAACCCAGGACATTCTCCTGCAGGACCTGACGTCTGGCTGGAGCGGCTTCCGTCCTCCTGCCCCTGACCAAAGCTGGTTTGATTCCTTCAAGTCTAGCTCTCCACCCATCCATGCCATGTCTAAACGGGTTCTTCTAAACGACCTAACCACCCTAGAGACTCCCAAGTGGGCACGTGGGGATAGTTATGTGATCAACAGCAGCGGAGTTCAGTGGGGCGAAGCCCCTTTCCTTGAGTGCGTTGATGGCCGCTTTTTGCCAGGGTGGTTACTCAGCCTCTCAATGCCATTTTACGGGTTGAAGCCAGACCTCAGTCCAGAGTTCAGGTCAGTGCACTTTCTTCGACTTCTTGTTTAAATGCATTTTTGTAAGCTCAAATTTTAACCGTTCAATCATCTCTCAGTGTCCATTCGCTTCAAGGCATAGCCCCCCCTAAAATGGACATTCTGTTATCCATTACTCATTATTTATCTTGATAACTGTCTTTCTTCTGTGGGATACAAAATACGATATTTTGAAGAACGTTTCTGTTTTTTTTTCAATAGGGTCTAAAACATAATCCCATTGGAGCCCATTGTTTGAACAAAAAAAAAACTGAGACATTTTTCAAAATTTCTTCTTTTGTATTTCACACAAGAAAGAAGCTCATCAAATTTGGAATGACACAAGGGCGAGTAAATGATGACAGAATATCCATTTTTGGGTTAGCTATCCCATTAATTAATTTTATTATAAGTCTTCAGTCATCACTGTCACTTTGTTGTCATTGTCTTATCTTTGTCTTCTCTCTATGTGTTCTGGTGGTAGGGGTGTGATCCGTGTTGACGTCAATGTCCATGGATTCATTGTGGATCAGTGTGCCAGTGGAGACTTCTGGTTTGCAAACACACATCAATGTAATCGTACCAGCATGGAGGTGAGTGTACACTGTCACTGACCAACACTGCCACATGGGACCTACTGCAGAGACCTCACTGGGCTCGAATCAGTGTGCATGTCGTCAAGAGTCATTCAAATTTTAGCAACACTTTACAGTATGGTTTAATCCATTCGTTAAAGGGATAATTCACCCAAAATGAAAACTCTACCTCATGTTGTTCCAAATCTGTGTGACTTACTACGGAACAAAAAAGAAGATATTTTTTTAAGAATGTCTCATTGTTTTGTATAAGTATTAAAATGCATTAGCATATTTAGAAATTAGCATAGATTCATAAAGATTGATAGCTCATTACGGCTAATGCATTAACTAACGTCAATGAATAGAACCTTATTGTAAAGTATCACCATAATTTCTTAATAAAAATTGAAAGCAGGTTCTGGGTATTTAGAATTACTTTAAAGGTCACCATATCTGTTTTCATTGTCATACAAGAAGCTGCTACATTGTAGGTTCAGAGCTCTTCTTCAGATGGTCAGAATGATATATCATCGGCTGTATTTGCATGGGTGGATTTCACTAACCAGGAACAAGCGGGGGCAAAACACATTCAGAGATCCACTCAAAGCGCTGTCACTAAATGTCAAGAGGACATTTGTGGTGAAGTGTTTTATTTTTGTAAGTGTCTATGAGCACGTTTCAATCTCCACTGTAATGTAGCTATTATGATAGCATTAGAATTTTGTTATCAGCTGCGCTCTCCTCTACCCCCCCCCCCCCCCCCTCTAATTTTTTAATTTACCTGACAAGATTAAGCATTTTTAAATGACATTCCTTAGAAATTGACACATTTAAGAGTATATGTATACTCGGGCAATTACTTAATAGTAAGTAGTCGTTCACCTAAAAATTTAAATTCTGTCATAACTTACTCTTTATGTCCTTCCAAACATGTATGATGTTCTTTCCTTTGTGGGAGATAAATGTTTCAGTTTTTTCTTTTTGTCCATAACAGTGGAAATCAATTGTAATCAAAACTGTTTGGTTACCAACATTCTAAAAAAAAAAAAAGAAAAGAAAAAAAAATCTGTGTTTCACTTAAGAAAGTCATACAGCGACATGAGGGTGAGCAAATGATGAAAAAGTTCCTTTTTGGGTGAACTATCCCTTTAACTTTAATACAGTACACTGTTTCATAATGCATTTAGATCTGGCATCTATATATGTTATAAGTTATTATTAAGAAATATATTAATATCTGCTTTACTCATTATATTTCTGGACTGTCATATACATTTCCCATTTCTTGTTCCCACAGTTTTCCATCATCAGCCTCCCACTTTCATCCAGACCTTCTATTTAAAGATGTGAGCACTGGGTGCAGGATGATCTGAAGGATTAGTTTGATAATCCTGTGATGCTCACATACCCCCCCCCCCCCCCACCCCCATCCAACAACCACCACACTTCGACCCCCTTCCAGAAGGCGGTGCCTCATGCACCCCCCACCCCACCCCCACCCCATTCCACAAGAACCAGACCCCCCCCCCACCATCCTGACCTACCAGAGCACTAGCTCACAGGTGTTGACAGGTTAAGCAACGGCAGGATTTGGCACACTGAACGAATTTAATGAGAATTGACTTGATCCGTCTATAAAGGAAAGGAGCTACGTATTAATAGAACGGTTTTGTGTCATGACTTTGCATTAATTGCATGAAACATTAGATTGATATGATGTATGAACTATTCCTCTTTATATTTTACAGCTTACATATGATGTTGGGCACAAATTTATTTCAATAAATAAAGTGACAGAGACAAGAATGTGCATTGGTTTTACTGAAGAATTACTTGACACTGTATCTGTAAAATAAAATATTACTCCATTTTTAGAATCAACAAAATATTTTTTATGAGTAGAGACTGAATAGAGACATAGAGTGTAAAGTATTTTTTTGTTATTATTATTCTTAATTGCTCCTCTTCAAGAGGACAATATCCTCTTACAAATAAGAATCTTGTTCTTAAGTGAAAATAACATAAAAATGTATGTGAACAGTGCTGGATTTCCCTGAATCAAAAGATAAAGCTCTCCCAATAGAGGTATTACCCCTCCATTTAGGATTTAGCTTAGATTAACTCAGAGTGAGTCTGATGTGTGGGTCAGCCGACTCTCACAGATAAACGGCTGATGAGAGACTGCACATGCAATTAATGGCAAAAGGCAGAGAGAACACAATCATACACAATCGCTGACAGAAACATCAGTGTTGATTTCCCCTTTCTAGGAACAAGACGTGCTTACCGTTGAAGGTAAAACAGATGAGCAGAATGACTTCATCTCTCTTTCTTTCTCTTCCCCCCAGTGTGAGCCCATCCCACAACAGGGCTTCCGGATGGGTCAGTACTGCTGCCGATGTAAAAAGGGCTACTACAGTCCAACTCCAGACATACAAAACAAAAGTAAGAGGCTTTCTGTTTCACACAGAAACAGTCTACAGTGGGTTTAGACTTATTTTATTAGATAATATATCTAACGCAATGCCATATAAAAGTATCTCAATTAATGACTGGGCAAGGGTCAAAGTTATAGCAGAAAGGCAGTAAAACATTAGCTTTGATTTATATTTTCTACATTATTTCTTTCATGTTTTCTTTGGAACAGTCAAGTTCTTTGGAACTTTGTTGAGTCAAGGGCTTAAAAACTAACACCAAGAGCTTTGGTTTGGTTTGGTTAAACTTTATTGTCTGTACAGATTTCCTGAACAGAAATTCATCTTTGACACTGGCATACAGGTACATTCTGACAACAATGGTACATACACACCTACCCAAACAGATACCTCATAATAAAACCCAAATTAAAAATAAATTTGGTTTAAAACCACCACCGCCAATGGTACAAAGGATCTTTTATATAGGTTCTTTTTAGCCAGAGGTATACGCAGCCTGCGTCCCGAAGGCATGACCTCAAAGCACAAGTGGAGTGGATGAGTTGGATCTGAATATACAGCAATCGCCTTTTTTTCCATAAAATTTAAAAACAACTCTTGCATTGTACTCTGTTTCTGGCCAGTGACTTTATTTGCTTCATTAATTACTCGCGATTATTTATTTTTATGTCTCACTGTAAGATTACCATACCATGATACAATATTGTGTGTTAAAATACTTTCAATCATCGATCTGTACACTATGGTTAGAATCCTTAAAACTTAAAAGCTTAACTTTGTGGCACACCAGTCAATGGTTGTTGACCTAACAAAATTTACCGGCCATAAATATTTTTTATCAGCCAAGAAACAGATTAATCCTTATAAAAGTTACAAAAGTTATTCAGTCTAGAGCAGCAAGGGATTAAGTCATTTGTATTTTGTTGCTTAATTAACATTCAAAACACAGACAGCTGCAGGAATATTAAGCTGCTGTCACTTTAAAAGCAAATGTACAGATTCGATGCACTGATAAACATGCGTTTTCGTAAGCGTACACCATGAAAGACTACAGATTTTAGCCTATGATTAGAGGAATCTTTTAGGATTTGCAAAATTTGTCTCAGACAACCAAATCATGGCCAAAATTGCACAGTGTGCACCCGCCTTAAGACATAACTTATTATGTTTATGAGGAGATCAACCAAGATCTGCATTTGGACTGTTTGGTTTGAATATGTCAGTTCAAGATCAAGAAGACATGAAAGAAATCTCAATTCAGTATTTGCGCGCTGTCCGAGACGTGGATACTGGGCACGCACTTTGAGAAGGGTATAATTGCAGCCTGGAGATCTCCAAATGGGGGTGGGAACTCCAAAATAGGGCATGGCCTCCCCCCATTGACAGACAGCGATTCCCGCTTATCATTGAACTGAGGCTCAAACTACACTCCGAACGCCACTGGCCACGAGTTGTGGGCTCTGCTCTCACATGGCATATTTATTTATGTAGGCATGTTTATTTATATAGCATATTTGATTCTACATTTACATTTAATCATTTAGCAGACACTTTTATCCAAAGCGACTTACAAGCGAGGCAATTAGGGGTTAGGTGTCTTGCTCAAGGACACTTTTAGTCATGGTATTGAAGGTGGAGAGAGTGCTGTTCATTCACAATCCCCACTTTCAATTCCTGCCAGCATGGGATTCGAACCGGCAACCTTTAGGTTACAAGCCTGACTCCCTCACCATTAGGCATTCATATTCAAAGTCATATTTTGAAATGAAAGTCAATGACAATTGGCCGAAGCCGAAGCCAATGGTAAAACTCTTTGCACAACGAGCCCCATTTTGGAGGTTCGGCCCATTTTTGGAGTTTACACCCATTTTGGAGATCTCCGGTCTGCAGCAGAGTTGCCAAGTCTGTGGTTTTGGGCTGCTTTAACACTGTTGCCGCAGGTTGTTTTTCATGTCTGCCCGAGTGTTGTTCATATTTCTTCACATTCGTGTTCTCACAACATCGCATTGATAGAATTCATAAAAATGTTACCCACCAAGTAGCGATCGACACTCTTTCGTATACTCGCCAACGCTGATTTTTACTTGCATTTGGCACTTGGCGAGTGCTCATTTTAGGCCCTAGATACACCCACTCAAAAAGACATGACTTTAAACTAAGTGCATTTTTAATGAATTTTTGATAATTACACTGTATGATTATTATAGCTGAAAGTATTATTTCAATTCATTAACAACTGGTTTATTTAAAAAAGAAAATTGATGATATATGGTGTTACAGGGAACAACCGTGTGAATAGTACCCAGGCTTGTTACCCAGAAGTCCCTGTGTGTTTGCCCTGTTGGCCTGGCTGTGCTGAGTGTGAGGATGGAGGCCCATGTTGGGTGCAGGAAGACTGGCTCCTAAGAACGGGTGTCCTGGCTGTGCAGGGCCTCTTCATGGTCCTTGTGCTTATTAGCATGCTGGTAGCATATCAGTGCAGAAGAACCAAGGTAAGATTTCAGCACATGATTAATACGATATATAGCATATCTTAAGGGTTAGTTCATCCAAAAAGGAAAATGCAGTCATTAATCACTCAGCCTCATGTCATTCCACACCTGTAAGACCTTAAGATATTTTCGATGAATTCCGAGAGGTATATGACTCGTCCATAGACAACAATATATTCACCACTTTCAAGGTCCAGAAAGGTAGTAAACACATCGTTAAAACAGCGGTTCAACCTTAATGTTGTGAAGTGACGAGAATACTTTTTGTGGGCTAAAACAAAACACAAATTACAACTTTATTCAACAATATCTCATTATTGGCCAGCTTCTGCGTCGCGCTTTCATTGCGCTTACTGCGTCACCAGCGTAAGGATAATGACAGGGAAGAGAAGAGATTGTTGTAAAAAATCGTTATTTTTGTTTTGTTTTTCACACAAAAAGCATTCTCGTCGCTTCATAAAATTAAGGTCGAACCACTGCAGTCACGTCGACTCTGCAAGTCTTTTCTGGACTTTTAAATTGTTCTTTATATTGCTGTCTATGGACGAGATTTCATCATAAATATCTTAATTTGTGTTCAGAAGGTCTTATGGGTATGGAACGACATGAGAGTAATTAATGACCGAATTTTCCTTTTTGGGGGAACTAACCTATATCTTATAAAGCCATGTGTTATGATGCTTCATTTCAAACGCAGTCAAAGAGGTCCCACATGCGCACAAACTTGACAGCTTGTACAATTTCACCTCTGCTTCCCCTCTCCACTTCTCACCTCTTCTTCTCTCCATCTTTCTGTCTCTCAGCGGATCCGATCGTCAGGGCTTTTGCTGCTGGAGATGATCCTGTGTGGCTCTCTGTTGCTGTACTTCCCAGTGAGTGTGGGATTCAAATCTGCTTTTCAGATTACTGCACTGCAGCTGAAATCATAATAGCTGGATGGCACTTAGCAGGCAGAAAACGGTCAAGAAATTACACAATTTAAGGTTACTAGTTACTAAGTTACTAGAATGATTTCTAAAGGATCATGTGACACCGAAGACTGGAGCAATGGCTGCTGAAAATTCAACTTTGCCCTCACAGTAATAAATTACATTTTAAAATAAATTCGCATAGAAAACCGTCAACGACCACCTCAAAAATCTTAATGACCCCAAACTTCTGAATGGTTGTAAAGTTCATTCAAAGCATTTTGACTTATGAGATTAGAACAACATGAGTTTGAAAATATAATTACAGAATAAATTCTTTTATCATTTTTCATGATTAATATGCATTGGAAAATGAGCGATTTTGCACCTTCCACCAATCATTTCAGTTTGTTTTATTACTTTTCTTGTCTTTGTTTTCAGGTCTTCATTCTATACTTCAAACCCAGCACTTTCCGGTGTATTCTACTCCGCTGGGTCCGTCTGCTTGGCTTTGCCGTTGTTTATGGGACTGTGACGCTCAAGATGTACCGGTCTGTGGCACTTCAGTCCTGTCATCTTTGATTTATCAAACTCAACCCTCCCTTCTAACTGTCTCACCTACATCTGTCAGATGAAATGCTATTCTCAAGGCATTTAAAGTTGCACTTTGTTGTGTTTTTGTGGTACATTGTAAAGATGTATAGGTGTACATCGATTGATCTTTTACTTTCTCCATAGTAGAATTTAGAATCAATAACAAAGTTGCCAAGTCATGTCGGCCTCCATGAGTTGACCCGCTCCTGGTAAAAACCCCCCAAAACAAAACAAAACAAAACAAAACAAAAAAAAATGTTTTTATTAGGCTACAGATACAAAGTGGTATTGTATTGTATGTAATTAGGGGAAATAGCTGAGTGCACCTTTAAGACTACACTAGAAGTCTGTGATCTGTATTAAAAAAAAAAAAAGCTCAAAGGAACCTAATTAAACTCCCAAAATTAATCAGCCTAGTGGACACGTGTTTCCAGGGTTCTGAGGGTTTTCCTGTCACGTACTGCCCAGAGAGTGCCATACATCACTACCAGGGGTGTGCTGAGGATGCTGGGAGTTATAGTTCTTACTGTCAGCTGGTTCCTGTGTGCATGGACAGTGGGCGTCCTGCAGAATCGAGACCGAAATGTGCCATTGCTGATCATTTCCACCACCTCAGAAGGACAAGGCTTCAGTGTGTGTGACCTGGACCGGTGGGACTACATGATGGCTGTGGGTAAGTTATGTCATTTCTGACTGGTGTCAGTAGTCCATGGGTTTTCTTGGGTGTCTGGCAGAGAGATTAATTGAAATTGGGGCACATTAGTAGATCAGACAAATGAAAGGATGAATGGTCCTGGATAATTTAATGTTCTTTGAAGCATTTAGTTGATGATTTGAACACAGTACCGTTGTCATTCGATATGATTCAGCATTAACCACTACCTACCATACTAATAAAATACCACAACAAATAATAATAATGTCACTGCTATAATGTCATAAATTAGACTAAGTAAATGAAGGACTGAACTGAAATGACACCAGGAGATAAAATACATTTACACAATCAGTCCGGCACATTCAGAATTCCTTTGAACATCCAAAGACAGCTTACACAAAACAAACCTTGCATTTTTTATACTGCTACCCTAACCTATAATACTTAACACTGTATTTTTAGTTTTAATTGCGAATCCCTTCTTCTATTGATCTTAAAATATTATATATGTTGCACATAGATAGCTTTTTCCATTTTGTCATGATGCTTAATTTGGACTTAAGCTATTCAGAAATACATTAAAATGCAAACTTAAATTTATGTCTTCCATGATTGACAGTTTCAGATTCTAAGTTAAAATAATTTTGACTTTTCCATAGGGTTTAAAATTATAGTTGGTGTAACTGTCTGAAGGTTGTAATTTAAAGGCTAAGATTTTTGGGGAAAACTTACGTTGGTTGGCAAGTAATAAATCAAAACTATTGTAACATGTGACAAGAAAACCATAAAACAGGAAATTAGATCACAGAAAGAACCACTATATACATTCACAACTGTGCCAGTCATTTTTTTTTAATAATAAATATTAGATATTTTGACCTTGGAAAAGTAAAATTAGCTCAGAAATAAAAATAAACTTAATTATAAAATTAAATACAAATAAAAAATGTACATTTTTTTCCTCATAAAAAGGACATAAAAATGATAAAACTGTGTAGATTGGTGTATTTGACAAATTGTTTTTCACTCTCAGCGGAGCTGTTGTTTCTGTGCTGGGGCAGTTTCCTGTGCAGTGCGGTGAAGACAGTACCTTCAGCATTTCACGAACCACGTTACATGAGCATCGCTATCCACAATGAACTACTGCTCTCCTCCCTGTTTCATCTTCTCAGGTGGGGGAATAAAGTTGTTTTGCTTTAACACGTAAGGATAAGAGGTTGTTCTGTTGACTTCTTTGTTCTTGTCACTTTCAGATTTGCCAGACCATCGATTCATCCTGACTGGATGCTCTTGCTGTTCTTCACTCACACGCATGTCACAATTACTGTAACACTCGGCCTACTTTTTGTACCTAAGGTACTGTCGAAAGTATCATTGTTTACTTATGTAATGTTATTTTAACCTGTTTATTAATCATTTTAAATGACATCCGATTACAATAGGTAAAAATATTGGCATGAAGTTAGTTTTCTAAATAACACATTCCAACATACTATAATGTCCTAAATATTATGCATGATTAGAATTAAATTTTAGTATATTGAAAATATTAAAGCCAAATGATGAATTCTCTGGTGAATTTTTGAAGTGTGCATCTATGCACTAAATATAATATAATATATAATATGGCTAATATAGACTAAACTGTTTGCATAGCAGAGGAAGAGGAGTTTGTGCCAGTTCACTTTCAAAATTTAAAATAGCAAGGAACACAAAGTAGAACCTTTTATGATGTAGTAGGATGTCCTACAAACGTAGTCTTTCACTGCACACTCCTAAGTTTGTACTTTTACATACTTTTCATTCAAGTACATACTTTTAATACATAGCATCAATTTATTAAATACTGTCTGATAAACTTTGTGTGGCACACATTTCTCACATTGATGTTATGTAGCTTATCCCAAGTATAAATCAGCATTGGTGTCTGTTGCAGTTTCTTCACATGTCACGGCCAGGCCGAGAGGAAATAGCTGCAGAGGTGTATGAGGATGAGGTGGAATTGCGACGCTCATGTTCTTACCTCAACAGTAGTTTCAACTCTAACTGTTGGAGTGACCACAGCCTGGACCCTGATGACATTCGGGTAAAACACCTTTCCCTGCCGCAGCCATACTAACACACACATGCTCACACTTCCATTTTAAATAAAGCACACACACTACTTTATGACAATGTCAACTTATGAATTACAGTGGGTACGGAAAGTATTTAGCAGCCATTTGCTAAAATCATTTAAGTTCATTTTTTTTCCTCATCAATGTACACACAGCACCCCATATTGACAGAAAAACACAGAATTGTTGACATTTTTGCAGATTTATTAAAAAATAAAAACTGAAATATCACATGGTCCTAAGTATTCAGACCCTTTGCTCAGTATTTAGTAGAAGCATCTAATACAGCCATGAGTCTTTTTGGGAAAGATGCAACAAGTTTTACACCCCTGGATTTGGGGATCCTCTGCCATTCCTCCTTGCCGATCCTCCAGTTCTGTCAGGTTGGATGGTAAACGTTGGTGGACAGCCATTTATAGGTCTCTCCAGAGATGCTCAATTGGGTTTAAGTCAGGGCTCTGGCTGAGCCATTCAAGAACAGTCACGGAGTTGTTGTGAAGCCACTCCTTCATTATTTTAGCTGTGTGCTTCGGGTCATTGTCTTGTTGGAAGGTAAACTTTCGGCCCAGTCTGAGGTCCTGAGTACTCTGGAGAAGGTTTTCGTGCAGGATATTCCTGTACTTGGCCGCATTCATCTTTCCCCCGATTGCAACCAGTCATCCTGTCCCTACATCTGAAAAACATCCCCAAAGCATCATGCTGCCACCACCATGCTTCACTGTTGGGACTGTATTGGACAGGTGATGAGCAGTGCCCGGTTTTCTCCACACACCTTAAAATGAAGGCCAAAAAGTTCTATCTTGGTCTCATCAGACCAGAGAATCTTATTTCTCACCATCTTGGAGTCCTTCAGGTGTTTTTTTTTAGCAAACTCCATGCAGGCTTTCATGTGTCTTGCACTGAGGAGAGGCTTCCATCGGGCCATGGTTGACTTTCTACAACTTTCTCCCAACTCCCGACTGCATCTCTGGAGCTCAGCCACAGTGATCTTTGGGTTCTTCTTTACCTCTCTCACCAAGGCTCTTCTCCCCTGATAGCTCAGTTTGGCCTGGATGGCCAGCTCTAGGAAGGGTTCTGGTCGTCCCAAACATCTTCTATTTAAGGATTATGGTGGCCACTGTGCTCTCAGGAACCTTAAGTGCAGCAGTTTTTTTGAAACCTTGGCCAGATCTGTGCCTTGCCACTATTCTGTCTCTGAGCTCTTCAGGCAGTTCCTTTGACCTCATGATTCTCATTTGCTCTGCCATGCACTGTGAGCTGTAAGGTCTTATATAGACAGATGTGTTGCTTTTTTAATCAAGTCCAATCAGTGTAATCAAACACAGACTCAAATGAAGGTGTAGAACAATGCCAAGGATGATGAGAAGAAATGGACAGCACCTGAGTTAAATATATGAGTGTCACAGAAAAGGGTCTGAATACTTAGGACCATGTGATATTTCAGTTTTTCTTTTTTAATAAATCTGCAAAAATGTCAACGATTCTGTGTTTTTCTGTCAATATGGGGTGCTGTGTGTACACTGATGAGGATGAACTTGAAATGAACTTAAATGATTTTAGCATGGCTGCAATATAACAAAGAGTGAAAAATTTGAGAGGGTCTGAATACTTTCTGTACCCACTGTACATTAAAAACGTACATTTGACCTTTTCAGTAAGTTAGTAAATGAACTAATATTATCAAAATCTAAACTCTCATATAAACAATTTTTATAAATATTTCACTAAAGCCCAATGTATATTTCGGCAGTCCAAGTTGCGTGATAGTCCACGCACTGTCCGTGTGACAAAACTTTCACCATCAGGAGCGGAAGCTGGCACACACATATATTGAAATATAATTTAGTTGTTTGTCTTTACTTTATAAGAAGAGTGTAGCAAGTGGTGAGAGAGGGGGGATTGGGATTTGAACCCTGGTTGGACTCAAACCTGGGTCCCCATGAACCAATACACCCTGAGCATCTCTATTATTAAAAATCAATGTGCACAGCATTATTACCTATGCTAGCCTTCTCCTCCTCCTCTTGCCCTCTTTTGAAATATTGCCCTGTAACTTGGTGCCTTTTGAACATCATGTTTTGTACAGTAAACCATCCTACTGTTTTGCTCCCAAAGACTTTCCTCAACTGAAACCCTTTTTCTCCTCTGCACCAGGATGAGCTGAAGAAACTGTATTCTCAGTTGGAAGTCCACAAGACCAAGAGGATGGCAAACACCAATCCCCACCTTCCAAAGAAGCGCAGTTCTCGCCTCAGTATCGGACGGTCCCTTATAAAACGGATCACTGAGATCCCAGAAAGTTTAAGTAGGCAATGCAGCCGTGAAGACAAGGATGTCAGTGCTGCAATAGGAACCATATCCCGATCTGGATCTTATTACAAAAGTCATCAAACCACAAGCATTAACACGATGAATGAAACCTTAATGCATCCCTCTCCAAAGCTGCGGAAGTCCCACAGTGCCTATGACTGTACCCCAGAAAGAGAGGTCTCCCTATTAAGCTCCTCCATTCGGAGCACAACAGCCAAGAGGGCTTCCCAGCATTCTGATGCAGGATCCATCAATACAACATTGCTGGTCTGCAAGTCTGCCAGTACCCACAATCTATCATTAGACACTAACCTTCTACTTCCCGAGCCGACCAGATTTCAAAAGTCACTCAGTGTTATAGAACGAAATGACCACCGCTCTGTGACTCCTTGTAGAAGCATTGAAAATGTGTCAGTTCCCGGCAAAGCTGCCCCAGCAGAAAAGCCCCAACCAACTGTGGATATCGACATAAAGAAGCAGACTTCAAGTGCCTTGCTCTCAGAGTCATTTGACAAGGCAGAGGTCTGCCCATGGGAGGTCCCAGAGGAGGTCCCGGCAAACAAGAATCAAAAACACGTCACATATTCTCTTTCAAATCAAGAGGAACCCAAATCACCTGGTGCCATCTCGTCACCAACGCTATTGTATGTTTGTCCCTGGGAATATTTACCACCTCCTACTCCTCCTGCAACAGAAACTGGCAATGGTATACAGTCAGATGTTGATTCCACAAAACCCAAGCCTCCAATCTCCTGTAGTGCTCCAGGGTCGCCACATACAGTCTCCGGTAAGCCAAAGGATTTTCGGGTTTTCTCTTTCCACTCTGCTACCCACAGTCTCCTTGCAGCAAAAGGCCTTGGGGAAGTTGGAAGAAGTTTGAGTAGGGAGAAAAGCCTACAAGAAAGTAATGTCAAGGAGGGAACACTACAAAAATCACTGTCCACATCCATGAGATTGTCCCCAGGTAGTGCAGCTTCAGACAAGCGTACCCCGCAGACACACAGACGGGCTATGACTACCGTAGGCACAAAACCTTGCCTTGTGAAGCAAACAGCGATACGGTTGCCATCTACAGATTCTCCTGAAAAGAGCCCCAAACATATTGCTCCAGTTCACATTTGTCCATGGGAGTCAGAGGAGGTTATCTTGGAGGTCAAGAAGCAGAATGTGAATGACAGTGTCTTACAAAGGCAATACAGTGACAAGCAAGTACTCTCCATGACAGGAAATAATGATGGCTTCGAAAGCCCTGAGCTAAAATCTTTATTGTCTGTTCCTAATCCAGAAGTGTGTCCATGGGATGTCCCAAAACCGTTTCATCAAACCAGTGTTTCTGAAGTCTGTCCTTGGGAAGTTGTGGAGGTAGAGCAATTGCAAACTAAGACCATTCATACTGATGTCTGTCCTAAGGAATCAGATTTTGACACATCAAGGATCACCGAAGACAATTTATGTAATAACACTGTTGAAGTCCCTATATCTGGAGAAACCCAGAAGCAGGTAAATGTGAAGCCTGAAGCATACCCTTCTTATGTAAAAGACACAAATATCTCTCAGGTTAGACAGGGATCAATCAAAACTCCTAGTGACACAATAAAACCTGGTGAAAGGGTAATTTATGTTAATGCTAGACAAAGTCCAGTACACCAAGAACCAGCTCAGAGAGATGCATGTTCTGTGGAAACATGTGAAACACTGACACAAGAAGAAAGTGATTTTCCTGAACCACCTCCACCTGTAGCTGACACAAGTCCTTGGCATTCAGAGCCAAATACAAAAGACACCAAAAGACCTTCTTTAAAAGAGACAATTCCTAAGAAAGCAAGTGTCTGTCCATGGGAAGTAGAGGGTTCTGAGAAGTTAGACGAGAGTGAAGGTGCTACAAACAAGGAGTCAATGAAAGTAGATCAAGAGCAAGGCACTGTGAAAATAATTGTGTGTCCATGGGAAACAAGTGAATCTGTGACGTCCATACAGAAAGAAGAAAGTATCTGTGGAGATGTCTGTCCATGGGAGTCAAATGAAACTGTCAAGACCTTGCTGAAGCCGCAAAGTGTTCTTGAAAATGTTTGTCCATGGGAAACAGGAGAGATGACGAAAACCTTCCAAAAACAAGAAAGTATTCTTGGAGATGTTTGTCCATGGGAGACAGGAGAGCCAACAAAGATCTTGCAGAAACAACATAGTGTTCATACAGATGCGTGTCCGTGGGAGACAGGAGAGTCAGTCAATGCTTTGCAGAAACAAGAAAGTGTCCATGCAGATGTTTGTCCTTGGGAGACAAAAGACCCCACAAAGGCCTTACAGAAAGAAGATAGTGTTCTTGCAAATGTTTGTCCATGGGAGACAGGAGAGACCACAAAGACCTTACAGAAACAAGATAGTGTCCGTGCAGATGTTTGTCCATGGGAAACAGGAGAGCCTGCAAAGGCCTTGCAGAAACAAGATAGTGTCCTTGCAAATGTTTGCCCATGGGAGACAGGAGAGACCCCAAAGACCTTGCAGAAACAAGAAAGCGTCCGTGCAGATGTTTGTCCATGGGAGACAGGAGAGCCTGCAAAGGCCTTGCAGAAACAAGATAGTGTCCTTGCAAATGTTTGCCCATGGGAGACAGGAGAGCCTGCAAAGACCTTACAGAAACAAGAAAGCGTCCGTGCAGGCATTTGTCCATGGGAGACAGGAGAGCCTGCAAAGGCCTTGCAGAAACAAGATAGTGTTCTTGCAAATGTTTGCCCATGGGAGACAGAAGAGACCCCAAAGACCTTGCAGAAACAAGAAAGTGTCCGTGCAGACGTTTGTCCATGGGAGACAGGTGAGCCAGTGAAAATCTTGCAAAAGCAAGAAAGAGTTTATTCAGATGCCTGTCCACGGGAGGCAAAAGCATCACCCAAACAATCTGTGCCACAAGACTGCACTCATGCTGTCCTATCAAAAAGGCAAGACAGCGCTCAAGAATCTGTCTGTCCCTGGGGAAATGACATGGGAATGACAGCAGAAACAACAGAAAGCAGTCAAACTGCCCCAGACATACACCCATCAGACACAGGCACACAGGCCACAGAGGAAACGAGGGTTAACCCTCCTCTGGCTCGGCGTGATGCAATGTGCCCTTGGGAAATGGAAGGAGGCAGACAAGAATCTATAACAGTGCATGATAATTCAGATGTCTTCACTTGGGAGGAGGCGATACCAGAGGAAGATGATGGTGATGATGCAGAAACTGCTGCAGAGGCCTTCATCTTTCCACCAGACTTGTGACCCACAAGGACAGTATCACTGTGCTTTATTTACCTTGAAAGACTCATTATTACAAAATGGACCACTGGTCACACATTTCAGCTTTAAGCAGAAAGTCCTCCACTTCCATCAGCACATTTTACTGACTGTTGTTTAAGAACGGATTTCACCTAAGAACGGCAACCATCTCCCTCCTCAGCATCGATAAATTGGAAGACTGACTGATATCAAGACAGACTGCTCTCCTGTGCACATTTCCCTTTGGCCTTACTTTAACACAAACCCCGTTTATTTTGGTATTGTTTTGTGTGTATCTGTGTTTGTATGGCTATGTAGATTATAATGTCAGTAAAATCTGTATCACCAACATACCTCGGGTGAACATTTAGAAAGTTTAATTTCAAACATTTTCAGTCAAAAAACACTGCACTAATATTATCAAGTAAGTAATTTAAGAAACAAGTAGTTCTGGATGGTGTTTATATACACATCCATGTTGCTACTGTTCATTACTACATATTTTAAGCAGATATTTCGTATCCACATTATTCAAATGATTTAGGCAAACATGTTAGAAGTTTAACTTAAATTCTCAATTAATTGTCCAACAATTTACAGATCTACAGAATCTCGCCATAGTTTTTTCTGATAAGGAGGGCCATCCATAAATTATTAATAAAAAACACTTTACATTATTGTATTGGGTTCTACATATCCATATATCATACTTAATTACAACAGAGTTGTAATTGTGTGATTTCCAGTGTTTTGATTATTTCAACGACACATTTTCTCCTCCAAAACCCCCCACTCCAAAAATGTCAGTCAACTAATTAGCAAATTTTAATACGCAAAGTGATCCAACAGCAAAGAAGGTTTATGATTCTGAAAAAAAAAAAGACAACTGCTGTTGTAATCACAACATGTAATCACATTTTTTTCAGAATATAGTTTATAGCATCTTAAATTATAAATATTTTCACAAAACTTTTAAATATCAATCCCATGAGGTTCATGACTACAACTCAGCATTTAACTGTACGCTATGTGAAATTACACAGTAAAATAGACAGTAATGTGAAAATTCTAATCTTTTTCTAGGGCAGAAAACTCTTGATCTACAATGAAGTGATTTAATTTGATTTGTGTTAACATTATTTACATCATCTTACTGTGGTTTTGTAGAATACATTTTTAAGTCCCATTGTGTGAGCATGTGAAACTAAATGAGGGTTTACAGAACAAATCTTTTTTTTCTACATGTTTAATTCAATCTATTTACATGCTGCTTTCTTAAAATAATTAGTGATATAATTAGATTTCACTTATAATTCCTACCAGTATCATTTTGAATGATTTACAAGGTTAGATTTTCAAACCAGGAACATAAAGACTGTGCTTTTGTATAAAGTAAGAATTTTGTAAGAACCAACAGTCAATTTTCAACAGCAACCAAAGGAAGTTTCCACTAACTTCTGTCAATGTAAAAAAATGCAACATTTTATTTTTATATTCTTGAAACTCTGTCAATGGAGCATTCTGAAATAAACATTTATTTCAATCAAGTTCCATGTGTAATGAAGTAACAGCATGATGATCCCTGTAGACCAATCAATGTGTACATGCATTTCAATTGAATTGCGTTCAATTAACTTCGCTAAAGACAAATGTGGGGGTAAAAATGTGCAAAAAAGCAACAATTCAAGGTTTCATAAATACAGAAATATTTATTTTGATTTTTGTGATCAGTCTGTACAGAGTGGACCTGTGTTGGGTGGAATAAGGCACCACATTCAGAATTACTTGTACCACTGCACTGCCTTCGGCTTTGGTATCTGGTAATTCAGATTCTCAAACTCTTCCCCTGGCTTCAGCTTAGGACCAGGAATCATGACAGTCTGTTGAAATCACATGTCAGATATTAAGTAACATCTCTCACTTTTAAATATTCCACGTTTTGCACCTTCACACACCCAATCCAAAACACACTTGTTAAATCATTTTTGCAATTGCAAACAAAATGTATTTTAAAAAATCCTTGACAAAAAATACATATGAAGTAAATGATCACTTTTATGGAAACAAATAGCAGCCATTTACCTTAATAATGGGATCTTTAGGGGGAGCCCACGCTGGAACAATCTTGCCATGGAGTCTCCAGCGCCCATAAGGGTTGACCAGATGCCTCTCCAGCACTAGGTATTCCAGTACGTCCCGGGGTTCATCCTCATCCCCAAGCATCAACCGGCCAAATCGGTCATAGATTGCCAATGTCTGAGAGAGGAATTGATGAAGTGGTGTAAGCCCAAACTCAGTACTCCCATATAATCACACAATTGTTACACTTCTTCACTTACCTGTCTAGAATGCATGCGGAGAGTCACCTGACCATACAGGTTGCCCTTGCTGATCATGTCAGGACACCGTGCATGAACCACCCGTGGCGGCTCCAGTGATTCAATGAAGCGCCAGCGCAGAGTCTTATAACGGTTCCCCCGAACCATTTCCTGCAAAATATACACACACAGCTCCGATAATCTGATATGCTGGAAAAGGATACACTAAACACTAAAACCAGGCTGTATCGATGGCCTAGACACGACGACAACGCAGCCCTGAAGTGTCAACTAAACTATCCTCCTTCCCTTTCCTTTCCACAAGTACAGATAAAATGTTATCAAAATTATTCCAGTTCGCACAGATCTGCAGACACGACAAATTTTTCTGTATTATGCGAACCAGACAAGTAATTTGGCAATATCACTATGAAAAAAAGACTAAGAGTCTGTGAACATACACATTCAAATGCGCAAACCTATAGACTAAACACGTAAATGGCAAGAATGCATTAAAGGTCTTTGGCTTTCAGTTGGAAAGAGCTGCTTAAATAACACCCAAGTTAAGAATTAATGGAAGTGATTCAATCAAAAACCCAGTAGCTCGATAATAATATTTTTTTAAAGCTGCTGTAAAGCCAAAACAATCTCTGTCCATTCATTTTCCCACTATCACTGTGAAACTGCTTTAAAACAATCTGTATTGTTAAAAGTTGAATGAAGGTTGAAAGAGTTAAGTCATTCATATAGACTTACAGGATAACACCTCTCTGTCACCAAAGAATGGAGCTTTTCTTTGTTAAACCTGGGAAAAGAGGACATTTATGTAAACACATAATGATTAACATAGATGTTAAGTTGGGAAAATTAGAAAAGACACTACACTACCATTCAAACGTTTTAAATAGGTAAGATTTTTTATGTTTTGTTTTTTTTAAAGTCTCTTCTGCTCATCCAAAATACAGGAGAGAAAAAAAATTGTGAAATATTTTGACAATTTAAACAGTCTTCTATTTGAATATATTTTAAAATGTAATTTATTCCTGTGATGCAAGGCTGAATTTTCAGAAGTCATTACTCCAGTCTTGAATGTCGCATGATCCTTCAGAAATCACATATAAATATGCTGATTTGCAGCTCAAGAAACATTTATAAGTATTATTATGTTGAAAACAGTGTACAATCTTTTTCAGGATTGTTTGATCATTGGAAAGTTAAAAAGAACAGTATTTATGCGAAATAGAAATCTTTTGTATCATCGTACACTACCGTTTTTTTTTTTTGGTGACAGTAAAGACATCTATAATGATACAAAAGCTCACAGTAGTGTAAACTCTGAAGCAGTATTTATTGTTGTTAAAAGCAGATTTGTTTCTTACTGTGCGAGTGCTGCATGAGCGTCTATGAAGATCTGTTTAGCTAGTTCTGGAAACGCTTTAGTGGAGAAATCGGGGTCATGATCCTTTATTTTACGAATCCTGGTCAAACAGAAAACCATAGCAATATTACAGCAGCACAGTTCTGTTGGATTTGACTTGCAGTATGAAGTTTACAGGTAAACACGGAGTCAGAGGCGGGGCTTACGACAGCTGTGACGCTGCGCTCTGACGCAGCTGTTCCGTCCGCTGTTTCAAACCTTCTTTGGACAGAGCGGAGAGGCGAGCATCTCCTTCAGGAGGAACGTACGGATCAAAGATGCCAGCTAAAAAACAAAAAACAAAGATCACATATGATATCTAACCATAATATGAAAATACAACATCACTTATTTAACAATTTAGGTCTCATAGAGCAATGCTCAAGATTTATGAGGTTCTGAAGATGAATCTGAAATTTTGATGCGTTAAAAAGTTCGTAAAACTAATCCATATGAATTGAGTGGTTTACTCCAAATTTTCTAAAGAGACTCAATCACTTTATATGATGAACAGATTCAATTGAAGCTTTTGTTCACATATAAACATAGATCAGCAAACATGAACTGGGAGGTATTCCAGAAAGCAAGGTTAACTTACCATCACATATACCCTGAACTCTCGGTTGATTAACCCAAACCTTGCTTACTCGAGCATGCTGGTTCCAAAAACGCATCAGGGAGTAAATTCAGCCAACCCGAGTATATTCCCGGTTAACACGCAAGACATTTTCAGCCGAGCGACGAATCAATGATTCACCATGGAAACAGACGCTGAGAAAAAGCGCGCCATTCCACTTCCTTCTTCTTTTGTTTAATCGTGATTTACATAACTTAGTGCACATCGCCACCTATTTGGTGGTTGTGTAATCATTTTTTCAGTCTTTTTGTTGAATAAGTAATCTTTATTCACTGAAAATAAGACTTATATTGTTTGTTTGATGCTAAATATTTAATAAGATATCACATATGTATTTTACTATAGAAATTAGCATAGAAAACATCCTGTTGTAAAAAGGAAAAAAACTGTAACTATATAACAAATTTAGTTATATTAACTAATCCTGGAACTTAACCTGAGAGTAAGCTGCTATGGTTACATACCCTGAAAGTTACCTCTGTTTTTGGAACCGAAAGTTGAGGTTCTCGGCTTACTTACTCTTAAACATACCTGGGTATGTCACATAACCTGCTTTCTGGAATACCCCCCTGAAACTCAACCACTGCTTGACGCGCGAGAACGAACCTCATTGGTTCTCGCCCACTTCAAGCAAACATGCTTGAGCTTCGGTTTACCAGAACTGATGTGTGAGCTGATGAACGTTTACATGTGAATAAAAGCCTACATTTAACCTGTTCATCATGTAAAGCGAACGGATCTTTTCAGAAAATTTAAACCACTCAATTCCGATGGATTTTTTTAAAGAACTTTTCATCAACAGAGGGACAGAAAACTCTCAAATTTCATCAAAAAGATCTTCATTTGATGAACGAAAGTCTTACGGGTTTGGAACGACATGAAGTTGAGTATGACAGAATTTACATTTTTGGGTGAAGTATCCCTTTAAAAACGCTTTGATCAGAAGGCTTATTATGGTTACGTCTGACATTGGAATACATTTTGCTAGGGGCGGACTGGCCATCGGGAGCACCGGGACATTTCCCGGTGGCCTGATGGTCATTCTGGCCTGCCGGCTGCTGCTGTGCCGTCGATCAGACTGACGTGCAATAGGCTGATATGCAACTGCGAATTAATTGACGCACTTATGAATCTACAAATCAGGCGATCGCGGAGTGAAAATGACACCACCACATGACCCAACATCAGCGAAGCACTGCCTAACTGGCTATATCCAGAGGCAGGCTCTATCTGGGAAAATAGTGCAAAAAATGGAGCGTAAACGCAAAGCAGGAGCAGAGAGGGAACGCATAAAAAGGAGAAAAGCCCTGGACACAGACAAAATCCCAGCCATGTTCGCCGGTAAGGGAACAGGTCGGTCAGAATTACATTTACATAATATTTACTAGGGGTGGAAAAAAAATCGGTCCGTTCGTTTTCTCCACTCTCGGTTCTCCACGCGCTCGGACCGTCCGCTGTTCAACTTAAATCTGACGAAGCATCTGTGATATGGTTTACTATAAATAACATGTAAAACAATCAGGGTTCAGTTAATATATGTTTCTGTTGATGGATGAACATTCTGGGTTCCCAGACATTATTACAACAACAGCGATGAAAAAAAAAAAAAAACGAACCGTGAAAAAGTTGAACTGTTCCACCCCTAATATTTATTTCATCATTTGGCAGATGGACGCTTTCATCCGAAGCATCTTACAATAGATAAAATCTATTCTTTATAAATAATAATATATATATATATATATATAATGATAGAAGTTTTAAAAGCGCATCTTAATGACAAACTAGCACATTGTTTTATATACTGTATGGGGATACATAGAGCATTGGAAATATATAAAATATAAATATTTTAACATGTGAATATGTATCTTTTATTATCCCTTCTTAAAATGTGTAAGCCAAGTTTATATTTGTCTTTGGTGTGGTAGTATAGATGGTATTCCTAGTGAGTTTTTGAGGGTTTATTTATTTATCCATTCATATTATGAATGGTCGTCTACCTGTTACATCAACTAACAGGGTTACCCTATAAGTTTAGCAGGCTGGTGGACACATGAATCTGGTGATGGTGACTGCAGCAGCAGAGGTGGCCTGGAGTGGAGTCAAATTCCCGGCCTGATTTACTGTCCCAGTCCGCCACTGCATTTTGCATTCTAATAAAATATATTATTAGACTTAGTCAATTTATTAGTGCTCACTAAAGAATGAGCAGGTGTGTCTAGAGCAGTGGTTCTCAAACTTTTTAGCCCGCGACCCCCATGATAAATGCGCTGCTGCTCCGCAACATTATATATTTTTTTTAATCAGACTTTTCTGCAAACACCATTTAATAAGTATTGAGTTAAATTAATTGCAACAAAAATATATAGGGTCTATATATTTTTTCCACTTTAAAAAAAAAATAGAAATCATCTCACGACCCCTGAGCGGGGTCTCGCGACCCCCAGTTTGAGAACCACTGGTCTAGAGTCTAGACATTGGACAGGAAGAGTAAATGATAGGGGTGTGACGAGATTTCTCGTCGAGGTGAAAAGTTGTCTCGTGGTGCTATCAGTGTGAGAGTGAAATTATTATTCAAGATGCCCCCGCCACTTTCAAATCGTTTGTGTGGAAACATTTTGGTTTTTGGCGCAAGAATAACACACAAGACACAAACAATGTGTAAACATTGTAAGAAAACTATGCCGTACACCTCGGCCAAGGTTGTACAGACTCTTAGGGGCCGTCCACATATCGCGCGCATTTTCATTCGCGCAAAATGGAAGCAACGCGGTCGCGACGCGCTCGTTTTTTCCTGACGCGCCTGTGCCGCGGCGAGATGAAAACATCTCAACATTTCAGAATGTCTTGTCATGTGACAAGAACCAAGCGATGGTCGTGGAGAGCGCAGTTCATGGTTGCATAGCAACGACAGACGCGACAGAAGCGCGAGCTCCCGAACGCTTGCAAAAGAAGGAGGAAGCGACGCGGCCGCGCTTTACACGCTTTATTAGGCGCGACATGTGAACGACCCCTAAAGAGGCAGAAAGCGTCGCGATCACTGCTGACGGCTGGACTTCTCGTGTACGCAGAGCTTTATCACAGTTACAGCCACACAATCAATAGTGACTGGGAAATGGTCAACTTTGTACTGCAGTTAAAGTGACTCTTAAAGTGTAATTTGAATTTTTTATTTTTATGTTTATTTTATTTATACTGTTTATTTTATGTTCAATCTATAGAAAGAAGTTCAGTGAGATTTCTCATGTGAAATTATACAGGGCAGAAAACAATTGGTTGATTTTGTGGCAACATTTAGCAGTGTTTGCATGTTGTTTTACTGCAAATAATTCATTAAAATAGAAGTAAAATGACATGCATTACAAGTTGATTTCCAAATGCACCAACATTTTATGATTTTCAGTTGAATAAAAGACTATTTTCCCTTCATACGTTTCATTATTGAGGATTTCTTAAAAATACTATAAAAATCTCGTCTCGTGAACCCGATCTCGTGCCTCATCTCGTCACACCCCTAGTAAATGACATTCGTACCTGTGCACGAGATGTTGATTGGCCTCTCCATGTACTGCTGTCGGACCACCACACCCGCGGCCCGCGCTTTATCCTCCTGCTCGGTTTGTGTTTTCACGTTCACCGCTGGAGGAATGAAGTAGCGCTTCTTGGTGCGGATCGGAACCAACACCGGCGGCGGCAGCCGCGCGTCCAGCAAGGACGCGGCACACTGGAGTATATGAAGGAGGGATTTTGGCAATACATGAGTATAAATTACATGAATACTTGACTTTTACTTATAAAAAAATTTCAACGTTTATAACATGCACTGAAGTCTCACAGAATATAATTTCATCACGCAGATGCATATTCACTGAAGTTACGCACGTTTCCTAAACATGACGTTATGGTAATGTTTTAATCACTTCATACCTTAATATTTTGACATGTTTTCGGTTGAAAGTATTTCAACGTCCTACAAATGGATGTCGCCATGTTCATCCAACACCGACTCCTTCGTGTGACTAGAAACAGTGGCGAACATGTGCGGATCTGTCACCAGCGCCCTCCGGTGGAAAGGAGAAGCCCTACAGTCTCTACTTCACAGGTAATGTCCATGAGTGTTTTCAAGAAAAAAATTACAGATGCGTTTTCAAAGATTTTTGAGCCGACAAAAATATAATCCCTAAGCATATAGATATATATGTATATAAAACAAACATATATTCACTAAAGAAATGTATGATTTTTTTCATGACTTTATTTCCCATGACATGTTAAACTTAACTCTTATTTCCATTTTTTTTCATGACTGCACTTGATAAGCTACCAGCTAATGTTAAAGCTGGAATACAGATGAATCACTTCATTAATTTTGAATACTTTTATAAATGCAAGCAGTCCATCACACATCGTGTGATTTTCTTTATTGCCCGATTTGCGATGTCATCGGCAATAACGTAACGAAAATCTTGTGAAATCAGACTCTGTGACACTATCATTGATGTTTGAAATCTCCTATTCAAATTCAGTCAGATATGCAAACTTCAGTCTGCATGTTGCACAGCGAACACAAGCTCCCGACACAAAATCTTCAGTGTCCCAAAACTGAGCATTGATAATGCTGATAAAAATCAAAGTCCTCTGTCCTTCCTCCCATTGTACCTGCTGCACGTGATTCGAAATCATTATTTACATTTATATTCATAAGTGATATGTTTTTGAGACACCCATTTGAACTGTGTGAATGGCATAATCTACATTTAAGGGATACATGTTCATTTGTGTATCGTTTACAAAATGCACACAAATATAAGAGCATGAAGAGTCATACCTCACATGTACAAATCCAGTATAGCATTCCAACAATACAATTGTGCCCATCTTTCATCTTTTTTTTTTTTCATCTTCTTTAATGAACATCAATTATATTTTGAAACAAAAGCACATTTCAGGGAACGATTTAGAGACAGAATTTGACGATCGTGAACCCCACGTTGGACGCCACGTCAGATAAATTCTCTGTAGGTTTACGGTTCAGCAAGGCTGCCATGCCGTCAAACAATCACCAATTTAAGGCCTCAGAGTTTGAAACCAGATTAAAATGATTTTTTTGTTTTTTGTGGGCTTTTTTTGATTTCAAAATCAGCAAAATATCATATAAAATGAGTTTTGTATTATCATGGCAGATGCTAATGAAATTGATCTTCAATTGTGTTGATTTCTCTCGCGGTTTCTGGAGGTGTAAACCACAGGAAGTGCTGAAGAACAGGTGATAATGACATACAGGAGACGAGGGCAAAGACGGATGTATATATATAATCACATTTCAGATTAATCGAAGGTCTCAGAACTAATGCTCGCAGTTTACAATATACACACAGTACCATGCTTATGCGTCTTCAGTCCTAACCGTTACTAACGATGGGATTCAGAGCCGTTACCATAGAGTCCGTTCGGTTACCAGTGCATCCCAACCTTCGACCTCCATTCTGCCCAGTCACGCCGCAGAGGATTCTGGGTAAAATGCGTATATAGCCATTACTAATAAAACGGAAGGAGGAGATCGTCATTGTACAGAACAAAAGAAAAAACACAAACAAACAAACTTAAAATTGAGCATTTCAACATCATGCTTTTTTTTTTTTTTTTTTTTTACCGGTGAATGCAAGGAAAGAGAGATGACTGCGTTATAATACCACGGCATAAGGGGTGCCATACTGAGGGAACGATGTGTGTACATGCAATACCAGCACATAAAATAACATGGAGAATCTCTTGCGTTTCAGTCACAGCTCTGCTCGAGTGCATTTGCGCCTCCCACTGGCAGAATGGGGAACTACGTCACACTCAAGAGTGAACCACAGTCTTGTTTCCTAGTTTCACTTCTCTTAATTGACTCTTGGATAATTCTTAAGATGGAGTTGCAGTTTTGAAATCGTTTCTGTTTTCGCTGAAGATAGCCAGATGATGCTCATTTTGGAGTGAGTGAGCAGGTCAGGGAAGGGTCAAAGTTCAGAGGTCAGACGGGGGGCGCCTTCCGCTGCAACAGGTACTGGTGGATGTCATCTGCGTCCCTCTTGAGCCAGGCGGCGTTCAGGAGAATGTTCTCGCAGCACTGCTGTACCGTGCGCTCGGCTGCTGGTGCGTGGTGACTTTCAAAGAAACTCTGAAAGCAGAAAAACAAAAACCGGAAACATTTCAGCGAAGAACAGCGACCTGCAGCGCTTATCAGTCTCTGTTCGGCCATACAAAGGATCTTCATTTTAACGATACCTGTTGTTTCACCATTTAAACCAAACAAACATCTTTCTGTGACAAGTTTTGCTTGAAAAAGAAATATGGGTCAGCGTTTTGATTTTGTTATATAATGGGGTGACATTCATACATTTTTAAGTGAAACAGTTTCTTCAAACAAAGTCTCTTATGCCCACCAAGGCTGGATTTATTTGATGAAATGAAGAAAAAAAAAAATTAAAACAAACAGCAAAACACAATTTATTACTTGAATTTTCACTATTCCTGCATCAGTCATATGATCCTTGAAAAGTCATTCTAATATGCTGATCTGCTGCTCAAGAAACATTTCTTCTGATCAGTGTTGAAAACTGAACTCAAATGAATGATTTGCTGACATCATTATGGATTTGCAAGCAAGTTTTACTCTACCCGAGTGCAATATCTAGTCCGAAATATTTTAGAGCAGAAAATAACCATCAATGGAATATAATATAAATGAACACAACCATTAAGAAAATAAAGACACTAAAATATATCTACCTTTAAGAAATATTTAAAAATATATATCAAAAAAAGAAATATAAGTATTTTTTGATTATAAAAAAAAAAAAAAAAAAAAAAACTTTGATTTTTAAGGGAAAATATGACCAGGACATTTGACAGACGGGTTTGGCACGATTTAGACCATTAGAAATATTAAAATCTTGCTGTAAATAAATAACATTTTGTTACATAATTGGGTGGCATTCATACATTAAGTTAGACTGAAGCATAATTTGTTGTGATCTTATTTGAAAACATTATATTAACAGACAATTGCTTCTGTACAGGGTATATTTATATTTTTGAACAATAAGACTCCACCGAAAAAAATCTCTCCTAAATAATGCTGAAAACTACACAGGGAATCCTCTCGTTTGGTACCCTATAATATTAGAGGTCACAATTAACATCAGCTGCATTTATTTTCAATATAATAATTACACTATGTGCAACTGAGATTTATACAAACATTTCAGTTTTTATTAAGGTAGCTTTCATAAGCACTTGTCTTCATGGAAGATTTATTCAAACATAATTAACAGTAAATATGCTCCTCTAAGGAACTGGAAAACATTCCTGAGGTAAATGTGACGTTACCCAATTGTTTTTTTGGACGTCTTTCCACGGTCGAAACACTGATTAAGCGATTACATGAGACATGATACATTCCGGTAAGTCGTACTGTTCTTTAAACATATCCTTTGGAAGTTCATGCATGTTTTTCAAGATATAACTTGTATTAATGTGGAAGAAATGAAGAAAAGACCTTTAACTGAGGCACCACAGTGACTGGTCACGCTACATTTAAGAGCGTCAAAATGCCATTTATTGTTTAAATTTTGTGATAAAAATGAACAGAATTTAAAAACAGACTTTATATCTTATTAGAAGTAACAAAGCACACAGATCTTTGTGATTATTTGATGGGAGGCGTTTCAAGTAATGTTTGATGTAGCAAAAAAAAAAAAAAAAAAAAATTACGCAGACCTGGCAACCTTGGCTTTAACTACAGGTGACTCACTGGGTCAAATAAAGCTTGCTTTAAAGGGATGGTTCACCCAAAAATGAAAATTCTGTCATCATTTACTCACCCTCAAGTAGGTCCAAACCTGTATTCATTTATTTGTTCTGCTGTACACAACGGAAGATATTCGGAAAAATGTCAGTAACCAAGCAGATCTCACCCCCATAGTATTTATTTTTCCTACCATGGTAGTCAGTGAGGGCGAGACCTGTTTGTTTACTGACATTCTTCCAAATATCTTCCTAAGTGTTCAGCAGAACAAATAAATGAATACAGGTTTGGACCTACTTGAAGGTGAGTAAATGATGCCAGACTTTTCATTTTTGGGAGAACTATCCCTTTAACGTCCTGATCACCAGCTGTCTTTAAACAATCGGCCGATGACCGATAGTGATAATAATAGCTTTTATCGGCCGACACCAATTGTTCGCCGATACATCGTTGCATCTCTAATAAGGACTTTTATTACTAATCAGTGGCGGTTCTAGACAAATTTTACTAGGGGGGCCAAGGAGGGGCCAGTGTTTAACCAGAGGGGCACATTAAAGACAGGGGGACCACAGGGGTGGCCAGGGACATGTCTACAGAGGCACGGGCCTCCCTAGGCCTCCGTGTAGAACCGTCACTGTTACTAATGAATCATTCAGATTAGTGAACCGGCTCCACTGATAACAATCAATTCAACTCGCATTGTTTGTAAGCAAGTTTTACTCATAGCAATATCTAGTCAATGAAATTAAATTCCATTTACTACAACATTGTCTGTCAAAGATAAAAATGGCTTTGTAAGTGACAAGCACATGATGCTCACCTTAACTTCAGCAGCCATTTTATCTATTGCAAACCCATCCACTGTCAGCTGCGGTGAAGAAACAAAAACAACACATCCACATATTAATAGCACACAAAGACGGACATATAGTGATTATACAGAATCAAAATGAATTTGGTACTTAATTTACTTTACTGTGCTGCTTATTTGATCTGTTTTCATCTCTATTCGTGTATTGCACTCGTTTCACCTTGATGAGTCTTGATATGAGGAAGCCGCCCTGGTAACGGTTATGAAGTTCTTCCCAGTTGTCCTTAACAAATTTCCAAGCAGCTTTGCGTCCCTGTTTGCTGCTTCCAGCGACGCCCCCGATTACAGACACAGTGTCCTGGGGACGAACCTCCTCCTAAAAATACCACAGCCAGAATCAGTGTCACTGTTCACACTGTCACCGGAGATGTTTAATTCCTACAGTTATCATAGCAGTCCCAATCACACTAACCAGTAGAATCAATAATTTTGTTAGAAAGGCATATTTTTTTCTAAGTAGGCAATTAATTTAATAGAAAACACAACAAATTTAGAAAAAATGACACAAATAACAAGTCATGACATTAATTAAATCATTAACTGTGTAATTAAATCATTAAATGAAAAGGCAGTGTTCAATTAAATAGCAGTGTGCCATATTCTGTGAAAAACAAATGGTGTCAAACAAAAAGCTATTATCAAACAAGTAGCCTTGATTAAGGATGGAAGGCGCAAATTTCTCTTGAAAATGAAAAAAGAAAAAAAAATGTTGAGTAAACACATTTCAGAGAAACATTGTTCAGATTTGATAAAAGCTGATAAAAAAGGGGAAAACAGAAAGAAAAACAAAAAAAAGATCAGAAAAAAAATGCTAAAAAATGCTAAAAAAAATAAAAATGGCAACCAAACCAAAACCAACGTGAAATGAAAAAAAAAAACTAATTCGAAAGGATCGAAGGATAGAAGAAAAGCCAAAATAACAAAAGACTCAAGACAATGATCAGCTCCAAAGTGAATAAAAAAGTTTACTAAAGTTACCTGTGTAAAAAGAAACAAGTAGACTTAGACCTATGTGACTATCCGCAAGAAGCCCTGTAAGAAGCCCCCAGTGAAACAACGACACAAAAAGAAGAGGTGGAGCTGATTTGCCACAGAATTGCCACAGAAACATTGACTGGCCTGTAACAGAGATGTGCAATGATACTTTGTGCTGATGAAAGCAAAGATGTTCTTTTTTGGGATTAGGGCAGCAGACAGTTTTCACGACGACCCCCTTAACACTGAACCACAGCACACTACACTGTGAAGCTTGCTGGCGCAAGCATATACATCGTGGGTTTGTTTACTATGGTATGGTATGGTGGTTGGGTTTATTATCGCATTCAAGATCATGGGATCAGTTGAATATATAAAATACTTAAAAAAAAGACGTGCCCTTATGCCTGCCGAGAAGGAAATGCCTTTGAATGGGTCAACAACACAACACAAGAACACAACAAGTGAGCATCATCTTTCCAGACCAACCAGATTAATGAATATGGAGGAGTGGGAGTCCAATCCCAGACCTTCCATCCAATAAGAAAACTTGTGGGGGTGACCAAAAAAAAAATGCTGAGGCAAAGGCAAAAACCAAGACCATGAATGGGATTGTGGCATTGCAATCAAGTGCTCTGGTTCTGAATACCCGTTCACTGTGCCAGAAGTTCCACCACGCAACAACACGGACCAACACGGTTCTCAGATGTTCTCAGATGCCTTAACTAAATATTTGTTTAAGTGATTATAGTGAAAAACGAGATTCAAAAAAAATTTTCTTTTTTTTTTTTTTTTTTAAGACAAGTTTTGTTTTGTAAACGAAAAAAAAAAACCCACTGCTTTTTTTTTGAACAGCCTAATATATTCTTTTTTTTCTTTCTGTAAAGTAGTGTTGTAACCATTTTTTTTACATTTTTTATTTTGTTTTTGATGGAAAATGGAATGTGCAGTGTTCCAATGCATGTGTGTAGTGAAATATTAAATTATTATAAGTAGTTTGAACTTAATCACATTTTTTAAAAACACTGCTATTATTTTGAACATAAACTGTACAGTCTCAGATCAGAGCGTGTCAGATTGGATTTCTTATGAGAATGTTAATTCAAAGATGAGAGAGATGAAAATGGTGCTTTATTGATCTCCTGGAGAAAACTGAGGTATTGCATATTTAAACATAAATCAAAGGGACAGAAATAATACTGGTCCTTTAAAACATTAAATAGATGAATTCAATAATATTTACAACAAGAAATGCAATTCTATTTTGGGGTAAAATATGGCGGGAAATAAAAAAAAAAAAGTGTCTATTGTTTGAGATTTTGCTATTTTGCTTATATGCATGTATGTAAAAATATCTGTGTAATAGCAGGATGTGCATGACGTTAAGAAGAGTTAAGCACAATAGGTCATGAACAAATATCACAATGTGGCGCTCGCGCTAACTGACACACAACCGAAGCAAGTCTCAGACAGCATGCGCTCCCGAATTCAGTTCTCTTTATGCCAAGTTCACACTACAAATCAGCGGGTGATCAGCATGGACTAATCTTTCTGTGTGAACTACTCAACGACGCATCAAAGAGTCATCATGGAAACAATAAAGGGAAACGTCGCCTTAACTCTGGGAGGTGAGACAGAACATTTGAAAGTTTTGTGTGAAAGGGTTGGTCTAATTTTAAATCACTTACACTTTTAAATAAAGTAGTTGGGTGACAGTTGTTGTCAGCTCGAGTAGTGTGTGACCTCCCTGTTGTGGTTAATTTACGTCGTGTCATGTAATGTGAACAGCACAATGACTTCAAACTCTACAGCAAGTCATGTAGTAGCACAGCCATCTGTGGACATTTAAAGTCTTGTAGTGTGAACTTGGCATTAGTGGCTTATTGTGCTTAAATGGTCAAATACACACACACAATGATGTCAAAATGGCCATCGTGGAGTACTCACTTAAACAGTCGGTTTTGTGTTAAATGAACAAACAGTTGCGCAAAAAATAAATGTGTATCAGGATATTCGTTCTTAAAGTGACAGCAACTTAAAAAACCTGCTTCTGTCTGTCATTAATGTCAATCAAACAAAAGACAGAGAAAAATCACACACTGCTCTTGACTTTTGGATAACTGTTTGGATAACTTTTCAGTATTTTATTTTTACATTCGATTACTCAATATCCGTTGTATTTATTAAACTTTAAGATCAATTTCATTTATTTAATTGTATCTTTATTCAATTGTTTCCTTCATCTTGTTGTATTATTTGCTTTTTTTTTTAGTTTTAATAGCTAAAATAAATGAACAAAAATAGCTATAATCATGAAGTCAAGCGTTGTATTGTGAAACAAGACTTTGGTCATTACAACTACCCCAAATAAAAGGGAAAGTTTGCCATGATTCACCTAAAAAAAAAGACTAGACTAATGTTTCCTGGCATTGCATTTATCTGTTCAAATATTTCACACTTTTGCAAAGTGTGTTTATGGTGCTTGAAAATTTTCCACAGTCTGACCTATTTTCTACAGTGCATGCGTGTGTGTATTCGCGTACCGACAGGGCAAAGTTAAGCACTCTCTGGATGAGGTCAGGGGCAGGAATGGCTCCCAGCACTCTCTCGATGCGGTTCTTCTCCTCCTGCATGTCTGCCTGCTTATGAAGCTGAGCAGAGAAAACGAAAGATGCCATTTGATTTGTTTGCACCTTTAACACTGTAACTAATGTTTAGACACGTGTTAATTGTCACCTTGAGCATGGTGTCAAGCGTTGTGCTGTCGCCGTGCTTCAGAACTGTCAGGTACACCTTTAAAAAAAACAACAAAAAAACATTTTTTTTTACAGGGACATGTTTATCTAGAACTAATAAAAACTATACAGGACCATCATTTACAAACAACAACAAAAAAAGCTGGTAGATTGAAACTTGAGGCAAATGTGTCTGTCTTGTAAATGGTAATGCTAGAGCACTCACTGGACTCCTGAGGTCTGCAGACAGAATCTGTTTACCCTCCACATGCTCTTTGAATCTCCGCCGGGCCTCCTCCAGAGTGGCCTTATGTCCCGCTTTCCCCAGCTTCCCCAGCACCAGACCTCGCAGCAGGGCGTCCAAATGCCCTGAACAAGAGACCGGGGAGAGACAAACTTCACTTGAGTGTCTCATAACAAATGAATGACAAGCAATCAAACAAAAAGCATTGAGCTAAAATAAAACACCACTAAAGGGTAAATGTAATGAAAATCGGACTTTTTCCGTATTCAAGTGCTATAATCAGGTCCCCGGTGCATCTACCAACCGAGGAAATATGAAAAAGGACAACCCGGTAACTTTGTTTTGGCAAGCATGTGAAAAAACGAGCCGTTTACCGCCCCCCTAATCTGCAAGTTTCCATTCACTGCGCCGCCATTTAGTTTTTGCAAGTGACAACAGTGTACCAGTTCTAAGCCCATGGCAAAACATGCAACAAAAAGGGTGAGGACATGTTGGGGTGCTTTAGAAAAGAGGAAGAGTTTTTGAAGTAGAGTGTTGTTGCCATGCTGTCATTTATGCCGCACTCATAAAGGAGGGTTTAAAGGTGGGGTACGTGGTTATTCAAAAACACTGTTTGGAAGTTAGTCGGGCAGACACTAACAATGAACCTGTAACCAATCAGCATTAGGGGGCATATATCGGTCGAGGAGAGAGAACGAGCAAGTTGTGCAGGTAAATCACTGCACACTGACATCTGCTAGAGAATGCGGTGTTTGGTGTCATTGTTAGTGCACTCGCCTCACTTGCCAGAAGCAAATGGGCCGGGGTTCGAGTTCAATGAATAGAGGGGAGGGTTTGTTTGGGTTGATTTCAAATATCAACAATGTCCAACAGTGTTTTTGAAAAACTACTTACCCAACCTTTAATTTCAACGCTGGATTTGCACTCCACATACTAGTCAATGAGTTGAATCAACTCAACAGCAACTACATACATTTATCCACTAACCATTCAGAAACGTCCTGATGCATTCTAAAAGTTGTAACTTCTTCCTGAGTCTTCCTGAGAAGTTGTAACTTCTTCCATCAGTGTCCGACTCCGGTTTGAACAATGTAAGCCTGAACACCATTGCTGACATTCGTTATTTTGGCTGCGTGCGATTCTCCAGCTTTGTTGTCGTTGAGCAACCAAAGCGTAAGCTGTTAAAGCTCCACCCTCTTCTGGAAAGGGGGTTAGGAGCAGCAGCTCATTTGCATTTAAAGGGACACACACAAAAACGACGTGTATTTGCTCACACCCAAATAGGGGAAAGTTTAACAAGCTATTATAAATCATCTGTGGGGTATTTCGAGCTGAAACTTGAACGTGAACTGAACCACTGATTCAAATCAAAAGATTCGTAAAGCTTCGAAGCACTGTTTTGAAATCGGCCATCACAAGGTATTGTTGAAAAGTCGTTATTTTGTTTTTTTGGCGCACAAAAAATATTCTCCTTGCTTTATAACATTAAGGTTGAACCACTGTACTCACATGAATGGTTCTTCATACCCTCTCTGGGCATCTGAAAGTGTTAATTACCTTGCTGTGAATAGAAGCCTCACTGAGCCATCGGATTTCATCAAAAATATCGTACTTTGTGTTCTGAAGATGAACAAAGGTCTTATGAACGACATGAGGGTGAGTAACTAATGACAGAAATTTTAGGTGAACTCACCCTTAAAGTAAACACATTCGACAAAGGAGTTGTGTTCGGTTTATGCTTTTACAGCCCGTTTCACACAGCTCTTTCTGTGTTGCCATGATCACTCAAGTATTTTTGGGCTTGTTGTTTAAGCTCGACGCAAAGCGATCAAGTTTATGGCGTTATTAAAGTGAGCAGACACGAGTCGTGATATCTTGGCTTCATAATAAGCATAAAGCATTTGGATTAATTTTGGTTTATTATGGGCTTGTTCTTGTTTGCTGTATTTTCTAGCAAGATCTGGAAAGGCACGTACTGCTTTCCCTATGATTGACCGAACCCGCACATACAGAAGTCAGACATCTCCTGATGCACATTAAAAACATCATTAACAACTAGTTTTTCAGTTCGTCTCTGAACACTCTGCGTAGAATTTCTGTAAATTCGGTTGTCACTACCTGCATTTTTCGGGAGTTAATTCAGTTGTAGAATACGGCTTTTACTCCGGCATTTTACTAAACTGTGAGTGTACAGAACGTGATTCAACAGTAAAATGTGAACAGGCAACCAAATTTAGCTGCAGTCTGTAAGTGGCCATATTACATGTTGTGAAAAGGGGTACAATAGGTCGCCTTCAAAAGGAGATATTAATGTCCCATGCAAACAAAAGTTTGTGTGAGAAACAGTCTAGATTTTATTAGTTATTTGGGTGAACTATTATGGTGTAAATGTAGCCAAATAGATGTTCTGCTGTATATTGTGTTTAATAAAGACAAAGAAATAAAATAATAAATTAAAAAAAAACAAAACACTGATTGTTCTGTATTTATAAGGGCTGTCAAAAATAAAAGTTAATTTCTGCGATTAATATATTCTGTTTAACGTATAAAAAATATTTAACACAATTGATATGTTTTTTTTCCCTTCCTGAAGTAGCGATATGCTGAGCTGATGTATACCCACATCCTTTGGCTAGTGTTACGGTTATGATTCTATCCGTCAACAAATCATAAGATTAAAGGTATGAGTGTGTACGAGGGCATGACATTGCTGACGTAAGAAGTCTGGTTTGGGCCAATCATAAAGCCGAGTTGTTGGAGTTGTTTACAGTAAGCTCCGTAGCTTTTAAATAGTTTTTCAATGTAAACGTGCTACACGAACATGTGACCACTGCATAAGTGTAAATACAAGTGATACTGACGTTGTTTCGAGAGGATCATTTCTCACATAAAAATATTGATACCAAAATCCCCAGAAATTGAGGAAAAATCCATTTAATAGCCTTTATCTGGCCGAGTTCTCGTGCTGTACATTACTCACACACCTTATGATAGTTTGATAATTCAGTTCTCACACAATATTAGTTGTTTTCATTCCTTTTGCATAACATTACACCATTTCGTGCTTTTCATCTTCAGAAAGATCTTTGATCCTCCCCATATTGCATGAGAACTGTGACCTGCCTAATAATGTGGAAAACCCTCTTTAAATTGAGTTTTAATTTACCTAAAAAGACCTGGCAAATTATTTTAAAAACTTGTCTGAGATTAATACCAGTTATCTAAAATGTTATGGAGAAATAAAACATACAAACACTGTCTTTGAAAAACTAAAATCGGAATGTTTATTGTACTGAAATCCCACTGATTTGTCAGTTGCATAATAATTTGGAACACAGTATAATTTTAAAATGTAAAATTTCTACATTAATTTGGAGATTCAATGTGAAAAGAAGAACTACAAATATGTACAAATATATTACAAATTATAGTGTTAGGTATGCTTAGTTACAGAAATGTGTCACTATTTAATTTTTTTTTTTAAATCGACTGACTGCACTAATATTTTTATGTTAAAAAAATAAATACTTGAAGCCTACATGGCATTTTTTTTAAGTATAAAAATATATATTTACATTTATTTATTAATATTATATTGTATTTTACATGAATTTCACTTAAATAAATGAGTCTAATCAATAAAAAGATTTTCTGCATTAGTATCAAAGTTGCATTGTATTGAAAATGCAAAGAGCAATTTTACTGGTAGTGATATTGACTAAAGAAATGTTGGTATTGAGACAATCCTAACCCTCACCATTTATGAAATGCCATGCTGCCATGTTTATGACATCCGAACTATGACAACATTAATATATGCTCGCCTTCATTTACATATCAACTCCCATACAGCATTTAGCAAATTGGCAGGCAAGTTTTCACTCGTTGCATAAGATATCAGCCAAGGTTATTAAAATTTAGAAGGAATTAAAAAAAAAAAAAGTATAGAGGATGAGAAATTGTCACGTAAAACTAAATTATGACTGCTATTGTATTAAAAACAAACATGTGCTAACAAATGGACTTTGGAACAAAAACATGCAGAATATCCTCCCTTTAAATGTGCAGTTGACCCAAACATTTAAATTCTGTAATTCTGAAAAAAGACATTTTCTCACCCTCATGATGTGCCAAACCTGTATGACTTCAATGAATGGACAAAAAAGAAATCCAAACTCTGGCTCCAAATCTTTAAAATACCTTCTTTTTAAATGTTCCACAGATCATACAGTAAATCATACAGGGTTGGAACAAGATGAGGGTCAGCAAATGATCACTTAAACAGTTCGGAAATGAATTTTTGGGTGAACTATCCCTTCATGAATTGTGAGTTCTGGCTCTCACCCTCTCCGGTTTTGCTGTCCCAGCCCAGCTTCATGCCGATAGGAGTGAAGAGATCTCGGATGAACTCCTGGATGTCCTCGTGGAAGTCAGTGTGTGAGAGCAGAGAGGACAGAACACCCAGATTACAGCTCAGGTCACTCCACACCGTGTAGTTTGGCTCATTCACAAATGCTTCCATCACCTTCAACACCTCCACAGTACTGATCATACCTGCTCGAGCCTGAGGACATGACAGACAGAGAGACAGCACAACACTATTAAAAACAGAAGGTGGTAATGGACAGAAATGATTAATGATATTGCTGAAATTGCTTTTCCCAAAAAAACTTTCAGCAACACTGAAAAAAAGATCTGTAGCCTATAAAAGAGCTCAGTGAAACACCAATACTAAATCAATGAAGCACTCAAACAGACAAGCACATAATAAAATGAATAATTAGCTTTTCTTTTTTTTTAAGAACAAATTACGTTTAATTGGATTTTTGGTGCTGTATGAATATTCCATTATTATAAAAATCAACAGAAATGGGCCAATGGATATTAAAAATACTTACACGGTACAGTATCTGATTACAACTTCCTCTACACTTTTATTGTTCAAGCAAAAGGCCGACTTATTATTTCTCAGCATCCATAGTTTTACTAAGGTGTGAGAGCTTAAGTTACAAAACTCACACGATTTGATTCCTAATTTATAATGTATTAGTCAGACCTAGATGCTTGAAAGAACCCGACTTCCATAAGACTCTGTAACTTGACACGTCACTCAAGTCTTCATCATCAATACTTGAGAACTGACTCAAGTGGAGACCTGAGCCTCTACTCTGACTTGCAAAACAATGATTCAGACTCATGTGTGGCATCTCACCAGAGAGAAGAGGTCGTTTTGCAGACCCAGGCGGTCCACAGGCAGCAGAGTGAGGTCTCTGATACCAGGCAGCAGACTCTCCAGCATGGCTGAGCTGTACTGGATCCTGTAGAATCCCACAGTACCAGGATTAATCTGCACATGGAAGAAAACAAACACAGTTTGAGCATACATGCTGTAACTTAGTTTTACACCGTGTTCCAATTTATTATGCAAGTGACACATTAGTAGGATTTCAATACGATAAACAGTCAAGATTTTAGTTTTTCAATGAAAGTGTGTGTTTGTTTTATTTCTCGTATCTTTTTTTAGATGACTGGTATCAATCTCAGACAGGTTTGTTAAATATTTTGCCAGGTCTTAGGTAAATGGAAACCCCTACTTGTTGTTATAGGTTGGTCAACATTGTTAAACAAGTCACAGTTCTCATGCAATATGGGAAGACAGACCTTTCTGAAGATGAAAACAACTAATATTGTGTGAAAATTGAATGGAGAATATGGAACCATCATAGGATTTGTGAGAAATTTACAGCACAAGATAAGGGCTTATTAAGGAACATTTGTGTCAAAAAAAATTATTTGCATTAAAAGGACAGCTATACAAAGCCACTGTTGACCAGCAAACCGGTATTTGAAGCTGCTTGGAGTCCCAAGAACCTCTCAATGCAGGCTAGCAGTTGTGCATAAAGTTGCATTTCAGCCCCCCTAAACAGAGCTCACAAAGTGAAACATTTAGAAATACATGAAGACTCATCTTCAAATAGTTTTATTCCCTGACGAAAACTGTGCTGTGTGTTTTGTCTAGATGGATGGATTTCTGGATAGTTGGTGAATAGCACCCCATTCCAACAAGACTGTGACATCAGCAAGCAGCTGGTGGGTGATGATAATGGGAGGTGAGATGGAAGGTATTCGAGAGTGTCAAAATGACTATCGCAAGATATGTGGAGTTTATAACTGACCAGTTTCTGCTGTGGTATAAAAGGATCTCCATGGAGCACAACAAAAAACACCACGGCAATAAAACTGTTTGAAAACGCATTTCTACACCTACTGTAAACGTTTCTCTTTGTGAACTTTGGTTGGAGGTGGCTGAACCGCAACTTTACGGCCAGCCTGCATGGAGAGGTTCTTGGGACTCCAGCAGCTTCAGATTCCTGTTTGCTGCTCAACAGTGGCTTTTATAGCCGTTCTTTTAATAGAAAATGCTTTTGACAGAAACTTTCCTTAATAAGCTTTTATCTGACCAAGTTCTCTTGTGCTGTACATTACTCGCAAATCTTATGATAGTTCGATAATCTCCATTCAGTTCTCGCGCACTATTAGTCGTTTTCATGCCTTTTGCATAACATTACACCATTTCGTGCTTTTCATCTTCAGAAAGATCTTTGATCCTCCCCATATTGCATGAGAACTGTGACCTGCCTAATAATGTGGAAAACCCTCTTTAAGTAGAGTTTTCATTTACCAAAAAAGACCTGGCAAATCATTTTAAAAACTTGTCTAAGATCAATACCAGTTTTCTAAAGGGATATGGAGAAATGTAACAAAATTTCTCTTTGAAAAACTAAATTGAAAAGCTAAGATCTGAATGTTTATTGTACTGAAATCCCACTTGCACAATAATTTGGAACACTGTGCATATGACCATTTTCCACCACTCTCATGCTCATAAGATAGAGTGTCAATCTTTGAGTCATGCCAACATTCAGAGAACATTGATATTTGAATTATAAATAGCCTTTTTCATAAAATACATAAAACGACAATCTGACCTTGACCCAATGGTCAGGTGCAACGTTGGTGATGTTAATTATGGTGTCAGCCTGGTCCAACAGAACCTTCATCTTAGTGCAGCTTGGGTCCTCACTGGTGCAGATACTGATGGGAACCATCCAATTGGGGCAGTCCTCATCTAGGCCACAGATATAACAGAGTCAGAAAAAGACAGATAAACCACTTATTAAACCATCAGCGGGTTCAGTGCATAGTTTAACTGTTTTTTGCATTCCATGTACCATTACGTGGTCCGCTAGCACAGAACTTCTTCTGAGAGATTTTCAGCACACGCTCACTGCCATGCTGGAGGGAAGAAAAAAAGAAAAAAAAAAATCAAAACCAATTATTTCAGCTCTGATTAAATCTTATATTGCCAAGACAACAGTTGTTATTACCAGATGCTCCCTGAGAAGCCTATAGTACATCTCAGCAAGACTTCTCAATACCCCGAGGGTTATTTAAATTATATTTGAAAACTTTAGGGGAAAGAACATCCAGAGAAAATATGAAAGAAAAACGGGCCCACTATGCTGGATGATGACAAAATAAAAGAACCCCCAAACCAAACCAAACCAAACCACAAAATAACAAAAAAATAAATAAAAAAAACAATGATGAGAATGGATCTGTAAATGTTACCTGCTCTTGATCCACTACTATAATAGGGAAGCCCATTTGTTTGGTCCAGGAGTTCATAACTGCGGCAATAGGCTTCCCGCTTGCTTGCTCCAAACACTCCCATAGGTCCTCTGGGATGGAGAAAGAGAGAACGTCACACCCTTTATTTCTGACTACACAACAATTAACAAAGCATAATAACAACAATGGTGCCAGCTCACACGCCTACAGCACTCCCGCCAAATACTATGTTGTGTAAGAATTACAATGTAACATACTATGTAATTACTACAGCTGGATCAGCTCATGGGCCACAGGGTAATGCTTAACCACTTCCTCATGGATACACTTTCCAATATACATTGAGCACAAGTGAAAATGAATAGCTAATTTATATAAAAAAAATATATAATTTGTAATACTCTATTAAAATGAACAAACAAAAATCAAGCTCAAGCTAAATGTTAGACATGTCATCCTATTTTTATTCAGTGAAAATTCTGACGTGGTACACAGGTCACTTCCTCTAGAACACACTGCAAGCCATACACAGTTCAACATAAAACTGCTGGAAAGGTCATGACTATGGATATAGGCTAATGAGTAATTGTCATGCAAACAACCGATTTACAACTTAATTGAGCTGCAAATGTCAAATAGAGTGTAAGCCTATGGCACACAGAATTCATTTATTTCATATTTAAAGTTGCAATGATACGAAAGTAGCGTCACATCTCATCTTCTATATTGTGACATGCATTTAAGTGTAACGGAATATCCAAAGAGAAAAAAATGTAGGGTGGGGACTTAGTTAATGGGTTCGATCAAATAACTGTTTTTTTTTTGTTGTTGTTTTTTTTACTAACACTTTAGTATTAACAATTCTCACTTTAACTAGTTACTTATTAGCCAAATATCATTTGCTTATTAGTCCTTAAAAAAGCACAAATTAATGCCTTATTCTGCATCGCCAAATCTTACCCCATACCTAAACATAGCCACTGTAACAACTACCTTACTATATATTAAATAAGCAGTAAATTAAGAGTTTATTGGGGCAAAAGTCATAGTTAAGTAAACGTGTTCCTCATACCAAAGTGTTACCATTTTTTTAACCACAATCCCAGCTTCTTTGGCAGTTTTCATGATGAAAACCCAATTTTAATTATTACAATTTCAAGTAGAAATGATAAGATTTTTAGACCTATTTTTCAAATAATTGTTAACAAGTGATTGCATAATCTTAACAGGCCTTAAAACTGCTTTAAAGAATCCTGATTTGGATCATTAGGTCGTTCAGTCATCAAGAAAAAATGAAAGTTTAAAGCTTAATCTTTGCAAAGATTATGGCAATTTAACTTACCAGTAGATGCATTTTTGTTCTGAAACTTCAAAAGGTAAGCATTCATTCCCTTTCTAAAATCCTAGAAAAGAAAATTCAATCAAATATTATTCAAAACCAAACTCTAAGGATAACAGCAAAAAAACAAAAAATAAATAAAAACAATGAATCGAAGAGCGAGTTCACACTTGTTCTTTTGGTCCGGAAAAAAAGAAAATAATTCATTTAGTCATGGTCAAGGGCTTCTATGGTGTATGCTTTGCCAAGGAACCAAACAACCAAAACAATGCTGTGTGCTGGGCTAAATGGCTCTTCGTGCGTGCATATATATGTTTTTTACCGGCTGGGAACTCACAAAGAGCTTATAAAATGTGTAAATGTGTCAAACAGCAGCAGGAATTCCTCAATTACACATACAAATGAAGATCTCCTTCAAGAAGACGGCAGTTCTGATGGCCGTACCGAACTGTAATGGACAAAGGATCTCCTATGACAAGAATAACCAGGTCTTCTTGAGCATTCTGTCCCTTTTAGGGTCGCATCGTGAGATCATGTCCTGTTTTTGTTTCGCTTATAAATCTTTGGTCAGTGTTGCGGTCATATTTCACTCGATCCACCTATTAAAATCAACCACAACAAGAGAGCCCTCGCACATTTCAATCGCACCAAACTTGCCAAGTGTGAACAGTCATAATTAATGATGGCTGGAACTATGGTTTGTCGACAACCAACAAAAGTCATCTGTCAGATTACAAATGCTTAAAGATCTTACACTTCAGCACAATAGACAGCCACGTAATATGCATTTCCATACATCTTCTTGGGGTACCCACATTGAACACCTATCTGACAGATTTACATTGTGAGAGTTTCTCTGCAGCTGGCCAAAAGCGTGCCTCTCACCTCATCGCCAATGTAGTTGTGCAGCATGCGAATGACAGAGGCCCCTTTGCTGTACGATATGGCATCGAATATTTCATCCACTTCTGAAGGGTGTCCGACATCAACCTACGATTAAAAAAAACGCGCACACACACGCAATGAAACATGACTCAGAGATCAATATTTCATCAGGCTAAATCTGGGTCTGGAATTTAAATGCTGTAAGTGATATGGCTGAGCAGACAGACCGACTCACAAACAAAGTGCAAATCAGAACTTCCTGCTGTCCACACAAACACATAAAAGCAACAAACACCAGAGACACACATTGGGAGAGCTTGGGGTTATGGGGGAGACACACTCATCTCTTGCGGACCTCAATAGGATGGCTGTTATCTAACGCATCCAGGTCCAGAGCCCTGGTATAGTCCGCAGATACAAACTGGGTCCAGATGTCATACTCAGGGAAACAGTGGTCTACACAAAGGTACTCGATCCAAGATGCAAAGCCTTCGTTAAGCCACAAATGAGTCCACCATTCCTGCAGCAAGAGACATTTTCTCAGCACGCTGAAGAACAGTTATATTCAAACAGCATTGTGACCTACAAAAACCTTCTTAACCTACCACATTTGAACACACTCACCATGGTAACCAGGTTCCCAAACCACTGATGTGCCAGTTCATGGCCGACTACCAGGGCAACCCACTGCCGGGACGACGCACACGAGTTCTTTGGGTCAATCAGCAGAGCTGTCTCCCTGCAAGGGGATGATCACTAAAGTTTAAAATGTATTTAAAAAAATGCATAAGAACGAAACACACAACATAATACGGCTCGTGTTGTTAAGGTATGCTGGGGATTGACATGCTACCAAGAAAGATGAAATATTAATGAAGCTCTCTTAAATAGCTACTTTCAAAAAGCACAAGGTTCTGTGTTTTCATGATGATTTATGAAGTCTCAGGCTGGCAATTTTATTGTTTCATTTAAAACTTAAACTCACCTGTAAGTAACAAGGCCCCAGTTTTCCATGGCACCTACAGAACACAAGAGAACCAACAGTTAAAACAACCAAACATAACGGACAAAGTCTATTATGACAGATGTTTCATGTTTAATGAAAATGATACAAACCAGCAGCAAAATCAGCAATAGCAATTAGATCAATTTTAGGCAACGGATAAGGAACATTGAAATAATCTTTGTAGAACGGAAGGGTCTTTGTAGCAACCTGAAAAAAAAAGAGAAAAAAAGAAATGTTTTTCACAGGTTAAAACTTTCACTACCAAAGTATAAGTATCACATATATGAAAGAAATATCTATTTCTCAAATTGTACAATATAATGTTGTGGTGTTTAAATTCACTTGTAGCATTTAAAACTATATTTAGTTATTTAGTGCTTTATTTTTTTTATTTAGACCAAGTGCTATACAATTTTAATATCAGCCAATTATAAGTTATAAATCAAAATAGACACTGTATACTAATATATATATATATATATATATATATATATATATATATATATATATATATATATATATATATATGTATATATATATATATATATATATATATATATATATGATCACAGCTTAAAGGAACTGTTTTCTATTTTAATGTTTTTAAATTTATTTATTTATTGATCATTTATTTATATTTATATTATCTCCTGTGCTGGTATATACCATTCAGATATCATTCAAAAAATTTGGTGCTAAAGAAACATTCTTAATTATTATCAATGTTGAAAACAGTTGTGCTGCTTAATATTTTTGTGTAAACCGTGTTTTTCTTTTGCCTCAGGATTCTTGGATTAATAGAAAGTTCAAAATAACACAATTTAATTTAAACTAATTATTTGTAACATTGTAAAACTCTTTACTGTCCTTTTTGATCCAAGTTTATGAAACATTCTTTATGAAAAGAGTATTAATCTCTCTCTCTCTCTCTCTCAAAGAATAAACTTTTGAACAGTAGTGTTTTTTTTTTTTATTTAATCAAATGTTTGGAAATAAAAACTAGAAAATAGATTTTAAAAATATTAAGTTTTTAAAAATCGTATGTCATGTGGGGAATTTTTTGCTGTTCAGATTACAAAAAACTAAACCGACTTGAATTGATATGCAAAAATAAATGAAATAAAAGGAAACCATCACAGACTAAGGAAGCAGTTTGCATACCTCCAGTGCAAATTTCCCTTGCTCTGCCTTTCCGACAGGGGTGTACACACGGACTGTCACACCATCGGACGACTGACTCTCCACAAAGTCATACTCGCCGATGACAAACGCCACCAGGTAGGTGGACATGATGGGTGTAGTGGCAAACTTCACCTCCACCAGACTGTGATCTTCTGGATATGGCTTTCGATCAACAACATTCTGCACAGAAAGAGAAACACGATTCAAATAAGTGTGTTCAGTACGGCAACTAGTCTCCCAGAACCACATATCTAACATATCTACTATCAATGTCAGCATGAGCAGTTTACAGCTGTCCGTTGAAAAGCATCCGTTGTTTATTGAACCAAATTGTTTTTATTTCTATAAAAAAGTAAAACAACATTGGGGACGGTGCTGCGGTGGACAAGTAATGTAATCCATGTAAGGTTAAACACCATGTAACGCTGACTACCACAGAAAGCCTAATGTGAGCCAAGTGCCATGACTTGCTAGGGGAGGCACAATGCCTCTAGGCCTGGGTTAGATAATGCACACATCCGACAGTAATGCGTATCAAGCCATTTAGGGACATTCGTTTCCAGAGGGAAGGATTAAAAAAAGAAAAAAATGACACATACCATATTCGACAAGGCTACTCTGTCCTTTGGGACGATGAGGGTGATGTCAAAAGTGGCTTTGATAGCTGGTTCATCCCAGCAAGGAAAAGCTCGACGTGCGTCCGTGGCCTAGAGCGGGTGAGAGACGTCGAGAGAGATGGAGACAGCGAGAAAGGAAGAGAGGACTCGGGGTTAGAATGGGTTGCAGTAATTCAAACACGAGCAGGTATGTATGCACCCTATTCTGTCATTTTCTCTTTTTCTTTTTAAATGCCCAGTCAGGCCAGCAGTTTTGATTTTTATTTGCTATTAAATCCATTAAAATAGTCATTATTTAGCCACTCATGCTTATTACATTCATACTTGATGGATTTTAATGTGGGATGGACATTTAACTGAAAGTTTAGCCTCTTAACTTGAGCTTTTGTTGAAGTGATCTCAATCAGGGCTCAATGATAAGGATGTCCGCTGGCTTGGGGCCAGTGTGAGAGAGTTGATGGAAAAGTAATTTCATCAATATTATCAATGTCCAAGTGACAAAAGAATGCTACATTTTTATTTTAGCAATGCATTTTTTTTATTTTTGCTATAATTACTTCATTTTTGTAATTAATTTTTTGTTAAATTCATGAAATGGTTACCTTTTTATAATCTTATTTTTTAAGAAAGAAAATAAGCTGAAAATTGTACTGTAACCAGTAATGTAAATCCATAAATAAAACACTTTTGCTAGAAAATTATGGCTTGCAATGCAAAACTGTTCTGATCACTTGCCATGGCAATATTTTCACCAGCCTAATGACAAAAGAATGTTATATTTAGATTGCTTTTACAAACATCTTTACATCTATTACATTGTCCATTAAATATGTTATTAAAGGCACCATTTTTATTTTCATTTTTAAAAAACTAAAATTTGCAACAAGTTGGATATTACACAAACGTAACCTAAAAATGTAATGCTTGTAATGCTATGTAATGTAATTCTTTTTGATTTTAATCTAAGATATTTGATGCAAAACATTACTGATTGGTTTGTAGACTATTATAAGACTAAGTTGTTTTTTTTGGCAATTTCAACAAAACCACTTCTATGTTAGTCAGCTAGATAACACTCCAGTGCCTTGCAGATAAATCAGTGAAATGTACAACACAGTGCAGATAACATCAACAAACTCAGCAAGGCATTAAAAAGATGCACAAGATCAATACATGTAAATTTTTCAGTGGCAACGCATCACAACTGAAAAGGCAAATTATTTTTCCATCAACTCTCTCACACTGGCCCCGAGCCAGCGGGACATCCTTATCATTGAGCCCCGATTAAGTTAACTTCAACCAAAGCTCAGGTTAAGAGGCTAAATTTTCAGTGAATTGTCCCTCCCACATTAAAATCCATCAAGTATAAATGCAATAAGCACGAGTAGCTAAATAATGACTATTTTAATGGATTTATAATGCAAGCATCATAATAAAAACAGTAAATACATTCAAATGGAACAATAAGCACGTTATTATGGGCCAGACATGCATTATGTAATGGGTCTGAAAAAGGTTCTCCACTATTCAAAGTTTTACTTCTGCATGACTCCATTATCAGCTCCTATATAATAAATTGCTTGTTTTTCCTCATTTGTAAACCGCTTCAGACAAAAGCGTATGCTAAAAGACTACGTGAATTTGTCTTTATCGAAAGACAGTCAAGATCTCAGAGGAAAGTGAATGATTGAGCAAGCAGAGTGTGAGGGGGACATGACAAATGATAGGGCTAAAGCAAACAGTGGCAGAGAAAGTGAGCGAGCAAACAAATGAATGAACCGCGTACCCTGATATGAGTTTACCTCAAACTGTGTGACGGCAGCATAGCGGATTTCTCCCGAAGGAGTCGAGTATTTACTCCTATAGAAGCCTTTCATTTTGTCATTCAGCTCTCCAACAAAGTCTATTTTCAATGATCCTGACCCTGAAAAACAAGAAGCCCGTGGTTAAAAAGAACAAAACAAAAGGCACATAAAACAGAAGCACAAAGCAAGAAAGGCCATTCATCTTTTAACAGGAAGCAGTTGAAGCCGCTTTCATGCGTCAATAAACCGACTATAGCAACTAATTTCATAGAGATTGTTGACATGACAGCAGAAGGCTTCTTCTTGACCATCATGAGTTCTTTACCATTTTGCAGAGTGCTGGGGAAACATAGGGTCACCTTCTCATCCTCGTTCTGATAGTTAAATCCTGTAGCGTTAATTTCTAAATGGACGGGAGAAAATGAGCACAGTTAATCCTAAAAAGAAAACAGACTATAAAGCATTTAATGCAGGTCGAACCAGCAATCAGGCAAAAGTCGAGCAAATACATCACTAAATGTGGATTACAGTTGAGTCTCGCACTCACCTTCCCCCCCTTCAGGCACAAAAGAAGCAGTAATTATGTCTATATCAGCACAGTTCATCACAATCTGGTTTGTCCCTTGTGTAACCTGTCAAGAACAATAACATACAGTTTGGTTTTAACATTTATATGGGTCCAGTCATTTTATGATCCTCAGTTTTCAGTATTTGGTGTGTGGTTACTTTTCTAATAACACTTCATTGCCTTTTGCAAGCTTTGTGAACCTTCCTTTGTTTCATCCTGTATCAGATAACAGTCATAAAAAAATGAAACAAACGATCTCACGTCACCAACATACAATCCAGCCAATCACTGCAGGAAAATTCTTCCAGGTTTAGTAAATACTAAGAGGAACGAACCAGAATTCTTTAAAATATGTAATATATAAGTTTGGGGCCCGTAAGACTTTTTAAAAAAAATTATTCATTTAAAAGTGCCTTTTATTCAGCAAGGATGCGTTAAATTAATAAAGCCGCATTTATAATTCCTGTTTCAAATAAATGCTGTTCTTTTGGCCTTTCAATTCATCAATTCAGATTCCACAAAAATATTAAGCAGCCCAACTGCTTGTTGTGATCATAAGAAGAAGAAAATGCTTCCAAATCAGGATATTACAATGATCATTAAAATGATTTTCAGAAGGACTGTGTGACACTGAAGAAATTCAGCTTAGCCATTACAGGAATAAACTACATTTTAAAATATATTAAAATAGAAAACATTTTAAATTTTAATAATATTTCACAGTATTATAGTTGTTACCGTAATTTCAATCAAATTCTTTCCAAAAACATTAAAAAGGAAAAAACTCTGAGTGATTGCGTGTTGGGATCATCTACTTCAGCTGGTTTTATCTTTGCTCATATCAAAGTGTATGCGATTTCCCTCTTCCTGTTTTGTTATGGGAAATTTCCAGGAGTACAAGCAAATATGAAGCACGTGGAAAAAGCACCACCTGAATCCTCACGGCTTTTCGGAGGCTCAAGGGCCATCTCCTGCTGCTGCTGCTGCTACGAAATTCTGACGTGTGCATTTATAATCAGATTATGAATAAAAAGACCAACATGGCCTCTTATGTTGCAATAGGCTGTTTTAAGACTGCATTTATTGCATAATGCTGAAGTGAAACTTTCCCAGGACGATCAATAGCTTTCAGGCTATCATGTCCAAAAGCTGATTTTCAGACAAAGAGACAACACATCCCAGAGTCTGTAAAAGCACTGTTTTAATTATTCCTCAACCTAATTATTATCGCACAGTTTAACACTGGATCCTCCATAAAGATACGCATTGTGTTTAGAGGCTTGAACCTGCCAAGGTAAAGCTTTAGAGGGCACATGTGGCTTGTTGAAGCTGGATGTGACTTGGAATGCAATGAGCGCACTGGCCATGTGACAAAAGGCTGCCACTAGCAGTACACTATTTTAATGGGGTTTATAAACGTGAGCCATATCTGTCCAGGAACGACAGTCATAATGTGTATGGCATTGTGGGGAATGTAGTTAATCTCATGCTCCAATAAGTCTTGGCATCTAGACAAGATCAACTGGAAGGCGACTTTCACAACACAGCTGCATGAGAGTGGGGTACAACATGACTTATCATGTGAAGCTGTTGATCTATAAAAAGGCTCCACAAACAATCTTACGCAAAGGGCAATTCTGGAGGCCGGACCTCAATTTCATCACATCTGGCCCTCATTTACCTCTACCATCTTTTCTATCGGTTTACAGGACAAGCCATAGTAGTTTACCCAGTTTAACTGCTGTGATTCTACTGATAAGATCAACTGAGTCAGATTTTATTTATATATATATATATATATATATATATATATAAATAAATAATATTTCTAGATATGGCTCAGACTGCACCAACCCAACCATTTATGAAAGACGTAAAATTAATAATTAAGATAATACTAAGACTGACCTCTGTCAGTTTTAACGAACCTCACATTTTGAAATTTTATATGTATTTTAAACGTTTTATATCCCCAGCCACAAAGTCCATACTTCACCTGAGTGTTTCCTCCGGCGCTAGACTACACTGTGATTATGGTAAGCTATAAAGTATCATGTAAACTGTCAGACAGGCTCAGAGTGACTCAGGAGCTTGTTAGACAGGACTGATTCACCGTCTCGACTATGTACGTGAAAACTATAACCTGGAAGGCGGTTAAATTACGACATGTATGTGTGTATTTATGACAGCAGCTCTGCAGGCTAACGTGGTTAGCAGTGTTGCGCCAGTTAGCGCTTTAGCTTGCGGGGCAACAAACTAACTCCTTAATTCTCTGTATTGTGAGAACCAGACCTCAGAGGACACAAGCTTTACGTATTTAATAACAACTAATGTAATTCAAACATACTGGGACTCGTAAAAATGAAAGACGTGGTGTGTAAAGCCGCTGTCTGGTTCACTAGCAGGTAGCTCGTTAGATTAGCAGCAACAACAGTACCAGCAGTTATAAAAATGCAAAGTGAAAAACCAGGCTTAACATGAACATGGCATGACATTGGGGCCCAGACCAGAGGTTGGCAGAGGGGCTACATGGGATCAGGTTCAACGTTACCTCCACGGCTGCCTCCAGTTTGCCCTCGAAGGTGAAGTCGACGAGGTCGGGCTTGAGGCGCAGCCCGTAGTTGACGGGGTAGACGTCAGTAGGCAACCGCACGAAGGGCCTCCGCTCGGGCATGCTGAATAATGTCGATACGCTGGAGACCAAATTAAAATGGACTAGGAGTTTGCTTGCTCGGAGAGTCGGAGCCACGGGCTTCGGTATTAGAGTCGGACTGCGGGGTAGGGCAAGCCGTATGACTGACAGAGACACCCGACAACTCATGAAAAACAACATACAAAAACCGTTGGAGATGGTCCTCGCTGTGCCCCGCCCCCTCTTCGGTTAGAGATGTCCGAACGTTTCTTTGGAGTCGGAGCTTTTCAGTGAATCGGTTGAACCGGCTCATTAAACCAGTCTAAATGATTCGTTCACTACTCAAACTGAACGACTCGTTCACGATATGGACTGAATCGGGTTACTGGTTTATTGAACCAAAAAGATATTTTCGATTCGTAATCAGCCGAGAACCGATCTGTTGTATTTGGGGCATTTTGAGTAGTTGTGCTCATATCAGCGAAATTTAGGTGAAATTTCGCGGACAAAAAAGTCAGTTGTCCAACAAGATAGCAGCAATATTTGAAGCACAGCTTACACAGAAGTCACTTTCAAACCAAGTTGGTCAATGCAGCGAATCTACGTGACCAACTTATTTTATAAAGTAGCCTATATTTTGCCCTCATGCGCAACTGAAATGACTTCAAAATGGGAAAATTTGCCACACCGAAAATCGAGGATTTGGCCGATTCAGCAAAAGCGGGATATTTTAATATTCAAAGAGTGGAAATATTACAAATATATATTTTTTAAATAAATGATATTACTTTCTTAAAATATATTACATTATTATGCTTTGATAAATAGGCGTATTTTAAAATTGTTTATTTTTAAAGACAGTTGTAATGATAAAATTGTTATTCCAACTGGCAAAAAAAAAAAAAAAAAAAATTCAGCCAATAGATAATTTTATAGGCAATTTAGTGTAAATGCACATTTGACTTATTAGTTCTAAATGACTTTGTTTTCATGAGCTGCAGAAATTTGACTAGGCCTACAAGAAACTGACCGGGCACACTGCAAAACATAATAAAAGCAATGTGTGCCTAGACACGTAATGTGTGATATGCATGTAAATATGCCAAGTCATGACGCAAATTTATCTTAATCCGTTTTGAACGTTTCTTTTAAATGAACTGTTCAAAAGAACCGATTCTCAGAAATGAATCGGATTTCTTGTCACTGTTCTCACTGATGGACTCAGCAGAACAGAAAAATACACATCTGGACTGGAAAAAGGCTTTGAGCTTCATGTGCAATATGACTTTAAATCTGTAGAGGGCGCGCCATGGCCCAAGCCTCACTGGCTTTGATTAGAATCTCTTAGGATTATACACTATCATTGTTTGCTTATAGTTTTCTTATTTATCTGTGGAACACAAAATGACACTTGTTGAAGAATCATCAACGCAGCTGTTTTGCAAACTACAAAAGTTCAAAATTACCACATCAATCAAGGTCCATAACTCTAAAAGTAAAGTCTGTATCATTAAAATAAATTAAAAAAAAAAACATAAAGAAAGGGAATAAAATTGTGTCACAATAGGCAAGTCTTTTTTTTTCAGAGTTGGTTTTACAGTAACTTTGAATCCAGTTATATTCCGCTGTAATAGTTTGATCTTTCTTTCTTTTTTTTTCTTTAAAGAGTTAATAATCCGAAGGGTCGATGAAACCAGAATATTAGCCCACATACTCAGATGATTCTGTGTGCAGATATTGGCTCTGCCCATGTCAAGAGACATTTTGGTTGCACTTTATTTTCCAGTGCACTTACCACAAAAGTACTGAGTAATGTAAATTAACTACATGGGTTAAGAATAGCTTTAGGGGTAGGTTAGGGGTTAGTTATTTCACAGTTAGTACAATAAGCACATAGTATGTTTATGTAAAACGGCACTGTAAAAAGTTGAAAGTAAGTGTGTCAAGTATGGTGACACCGACCCATACTCGAAATGTGCTCTGTATTAACCCATCCCAAGTGCACACACACAGCGGTGGGTAGTGAACAACACACAAACACACACAGTGAACACACACCCCAGAGCAGTGGTGGGCAATGCGACAGCGCCCCGGGGGGAGCAATTGGGGGTTTAGTGCCTTGCTCAAGGGCAGTCGTGGTTAGTTGAAGGTGAGGAAGGTGTGTGTTGTTCACAATCCCCACCTTTCCTTCCTTCCGGCGTGGGGGAATGACGAACAACCGCAACCTTGTTTACAAAGCCCAACTCCCTCACCCATTAGCCACGACTACCCAATACAGTGCTACTGATATTTTTTTTTGTACAAAGCATTTTGTAAACTTTTCTTTACTATCCATCCGAGTATACAAGACTGCTTTTATACCTTTCAGCTCGACTCTTCAGAAAAGACAGATTGATCTCATTTTTGGGAAGGGTATTAATAAAGTGTAAAACAACGCCTCCATCCGGCCATGGAATGGAGTCAATGCATGCAGACATATCACATTTCTTCCAGAGAGAGGCGCTATATACCAATAATTTGATAAGAAATCTAGTAGTGCAAATATAAGCAACTGCCATTACTGGAAAGATTTAAGATTTATTTTAAGATTTATTTTCAGTAATGACAATTGCTGATTTGCTCTACTGTATAAGATTACAAATTTGAAAGTGAGAGGAGCTAATATCTGGAGTTAACAAGAAAAATGTAAATGCAGGGTCATGAATTGAATTTCTGTAGACACATTATTCATCTTCAAATATTTCTTCTTTTGTACTTCTAAAAAAATGAACGAATGAACAAGAACAAAAGACTGAGTGTCTCTGTGTCGCTCAGGCTGCACTGCAGTGTCTATTCACAGGTGCGATCCCACTACTGATCGGCACGGGGGTTTTGACCTGCTCCGTCTCCGACCTGGGCCGGTTCACCCCTCCTTAGACGACCTGGTGGTCCCGGGCTCCCCCAGGAACACCATATCGATACCGAACTTAGTGCGGACACCCGCTCGCCATAGTCCACTGCAGCCCAGAACCCCTGAACTCAAGTGATCCTCCAGCCTCAGCCTCCCAGTAGCTTGGATTACAGGCGCGCGCCACTGCACCCGGCGAGAGCTGCAAGAATCAGCGCTGCTGCTGAATCCAGTGTCTCACAGCGACCTCTAGTGTGTGAAAACTGATGTTCAGGTTGCAGTTAGGCAGGGTGAACTAAAGCATTTTACAATCTCTATGATAGCTGTATTGTCAAATGTAAGGGGCACATTTTCTTCAAATACACCTATTTTTTTCCCCAACTTTATGCTTTAAATTAACTAAGCAGGCTACAATACAATACAAAATAACAAAATTAAATAATGACTGTTTAACCACATTTAGGCCCTTGCCTGAGTCTTCCATCTACCATAAGAGTAGTATATTTATCTCAACCTATTTCCATTATTTGCAATACATCAGATTTTTTACAAAACAAACTGATTTTAGTTAAACCAATGAATCATTTTCTATAGATTTCCAGCTGCTTTGAACATTAAATGCGTATTATATTTGTAAAACATTAACATATAACTTACATTTGTGATACAGTATAATTATAAAATAATGCATTGTTGTATATTTATCTAATACAGAATAATGTACTTTATTATAATAAACAAAGTCTGGGCTTAATTTGGCCAGTAAGGGCTTTATTTTGTGATAATATTGTTGTTGCTGCGGTTCAGCCACAGAATAAATGTGCTCACAAAAGACTGAGTGTCTCTGTGTCGATCAGGCTGCACTGCAGTGTCTATTCACAGGTGCGATCCCACTACTGATCGGCACGGGGGTTTTGACCTGCTCCGTCTCCGACCTGGGCCGGTTCACCCCTCCTTAGACGACCTGGTGGTTCCGGGCTCCCCCAGGAGCACCATATCGATACCGAACTTAGTGCGGACACCCGCTCGCCATAGTCCACTGCAGCCCAGAACCCCTGAACTCAAGTGATCCTCCAGCCTCAGCCTCCCAGTAGCTTGGATTACAGGCGCGCGCCACTGCACCCGGCGAGAGTTGCGAGAGTTGCGAGAATCAGCGCTGCTGAGAAGCGTCTGTCTGCCTCCCGCAGAACAAGAACGTACTTCAATTTACGCCTTCCACGAAGAAACAAGCGTGGACGTCACTGACAAAAACAATCTTTTAAAGTAAATTATTTTATTTTTTATGAATTAAATGTCTGTAAAATGAGCTTATATTGTTTTCAAATCTTCTTAAGTATGAAACAACAGCTAACGTTAGTGAAACAAAACAAATTTAAATGCAATTATAGTTAAAAAAAAAAAAAAAAAAAACCTACCCCCCACCCCAAACACACACACCTAAAAAAGTGAAGTAGAAGAAGAGCAGTACTATTGACGACTCAGCGATTGTGTCTAGAAGGAATATTGCTACGGCCAGAAGTTAGGCAAAATCTTTGGATAAATAACAGTAAATTAAATGTGCTACTTATCAAATTGTGTTTTATTATCATCTAAATCTACCCCTACAATACTGCAAATACAGTTATTAAATAAAATTAAAAAATATTAAAGGACGCAGTATTGATGTGGGCATGTCCATTGGCCGTTGCTGTATCGCTTCTAGTCTTTACCCAGTTAGGGGCTCTGATCTTCTCCCGTCATCTCTTTTTGACATCTGTGGTGTGGTTCTTTGTGATTTGGACAACTTCAAGTACAATCCGCTCACATGCTCTGGTTCACACTGCCTAATTGTAACCTTATAATTCAGTTTTCACACACTAGAGGTCGCTGTGAGACACTAGATTCAGCAGCAGCGCAGATTCTCGCAGCTCTCGCCGGGTGCAGTGGCGCGCGCCTGTAATCCAAGCTACTGGGAGGCTGAGGCTGGAGGATCACTTGAGTTCAGGGGTTCTGGGCTGCAGTGGACTATGGCGAGCGGGTGTCCGCACTAAGTTCGGTATCGATATGGTGCTCCTGGGGGAGCCCGGGACCACCAGGTCGTCTAAGGAGGGGTGAACCGGCCCAGGTCGGAGACGGAGCAGGTCAAAACCCCCGTGCCGATCAGTAGTGGGATCGCACCTGTGAATAGACACTGCAGTGCAGCCTGAGCGACACAGAGACACTCAGTCTTTTGTGTGAACAGTTATTCTGTGGCTGAACCGCAGCAAAAACAATATTAACACAAAATGAAGCCCTTGATGGCCAAATTAAGTTAACCAAACCACTCTTTGTTTATTAAATGGTCTATTCTACTGTGGCTGCTCTCTAGATAAATTTATACCAATACATTCTTTTTTTTTATTGTACTTAATCTCAAATGTAATATAGATGCCAATAATTTACAAATATAACACATATTTAAAAATCAAACCTGCTGAAATCTACAGATATGAAATTAACTTGAAGCAAAAATTTAGAAGAAAATGCATTATTGAATAAAATGTAGATTAGACAATACTAAGGTGGTGAAACGATTGATCATCATTGGAGTCCTAACAACAGAGCACATTCATGACATTTCTCGTCACATAACCAATCATTTTAAACAATATTGTTTTATAATGAGACAGACACATGAGGAAACGTGTGAAGTGGTTGCAGAATACGACTGCTAAGTACATTAAAGGTTCATCCAAAAATTAACATTGTCATTTACCCTCATGTCATTTCAAACCCATAAGACTTATGTTCATCTTTGAAACAGACATAAAGACCATTAAACAAAATTGGGTTCTATCCCTTCAAAGTCACATAAAGCCGTCTCTTCAAAAGACTTGTATTAAACCACTGGATTCATATGGACTTATTTTATGATCTAAAATTTTATAAACTAACAAAACAGGGGAAAAAACGGAGAACACGCTGCTATAAACTTCACAATTTGAGCTCGGTTCTTCAGTAACGTGTAGACTATGATGAAGATATGAAGACGAAGGCTGCTATGTAAAACAGTTTAATTATCATGCACAGGAATATAGACAGGAAACAAGCAGGGGAAAATCCACACATGTAGCATTAAGAACCGACAAGGACTGAACTGACACAGAGGGAATAAATACAGAGAAACACAAGAGGATAACGAGCGGGGCACAGGTGACAGGCATGACTAATCACAAAACACAGCTGAAGACAATGAACTAATGATGAGACAATGACAGATCGAAACCAAAACAAAGACCACGTGACAACTGACAGGACTAAACTAAACAACAGTTCATGGGTGGGACAATGTGACTACAGTGGTTCAACCTTAATAATATGAAGTGACGAGAATACAAACAAATCAAAATTAACAACTTTATTCAACAATTTCTTCTCTTCTGTGTCATTCTCCTGCACAGTTGTTGTAGTGAATGTGGCTCTTCCAGGTTTTACGTCAAAACTCATTGGCCGGCTCCTGTGTCAGCATCACAAGCATGTGTCGTGCAGATCAGTGTGGGCCAATCCTGAGGCGTTCGGACGTAAACACAGAAGCACTGCACTGCGTTCACTACATCAACAGCACAGGAAACTGACAGGTAGAGAAGAAATTGTTGAATAAAGTCATTATTAAAAAGTTCTTTTTGATTTTGCGCACAAAACGCATTCACTTCAGAACAATTAAGTTTGAACCACTGCAGTCATGTGGACTGTTTTAACAACTTCTTTACTACTTTTCCGGACCTCAAAATGTGCAATGACTTTGCTGCCAATGTGTGGTTCAGAAACCCTCAGATTTCATAAAAAATATCTTCATTTGTGTTCTGAAGATGAACAAAGGTTTTACAAATGTGGAACAACATGAGGGTGAGTAATTAATGACAGAAATTTCATTCTTGGGTGAACTAACCCTTTATGGTTTATGCACACATTTTATCAAAAACAAGGACTATCAATTAATAAAAGGATTATGTTGTCATGGTACTTTGAGAAAATAAGTTGTCACCAAAGACAATCTGGAGCCCTCTGAGAACCAGTGACTTAGAATCAGCTGGCTCGAGTCTGTTGGGTAATACAAAAAAAAAATGAAATTACATAGAACAACAAGAAATGATCTACAAGAAAGCTGACATGTTTCCATTAAAATGCAAGTGTATAATGGATATGGACTAACCCTGGTTTGCTGTGAAAGTGGTGTTAACTGCTGTCCAATTCCCTCACAGATTGAAAAATATCAGTTAGATGAAGACTGTTGATCAATGCTTTCATTGAATTCCTGCTTGAGGTTCCATAATCCTACACTCAAAAAAATGAAACCTTGACTTTAATTAATTTTTTCTTGTCAACAGGTTCCACAAAAATTAATTATGTAAGTTGAAAACAAATATTTCAAGGTTATCTAACTTAATGTGGTTGTTTTAGAGAGAAATAATATTTTTGAGTCAAGCTAAATATTATCACTTATTTTTGCTCAACATGAGATGTTTGAGTTATACTAACTTAAGTCAGTCAGTTCAAAGTAAACTAATCATTTTACAACAAAACATTCAAATAGGAATAGTATGTTGTACTGACAAAGGCTTAGTAAGTATAGTTGACTTACACGTGAGTTCTAGTGACTAAAAAAGAACTGTAGAGTGTACTTGATAATTACTTTAAATAAAATTTGTTACCATTGTTGTGTTTAGCATGCTGAATGTTGAAGTCTGTGTGACACATCTGGAGTAAATTACTAAATATTATCACAAATTTAGAGGAATTGTACCAACCCAATTAAAAGATTCACCAACTGTTTATTTGTGTTACTATTAACTTAATAAACAATCATTATTTGGAATAAGATACAAAAGTCACATCATTCATAATTTTACTTTGTATTTTAATAAAATGATATTCATATATATATATCTATATGTCATATATGAATTGCAAATTTCAGTCACATATGTATATATGAACTGTGATTTCTTGTTGCATCACTGCACCAAAACAGAACATAAATGAACTTATAAGAATATAAATGAAGTGCCCAAGCAAAGGAAACACCATCCACCATAATGGTTAGTCCAAAATAAAACATTTTAGGAAAATTATTGTCAATTTATGAAGTCAGCTTATGTGATGTTCTCTCAAATTTTTCAGTTGAATTGACAATTGAACATTTAAGATGACTTTGGCAAATCAGTGAATTCAAACAGAGAAAGATAACTGCAGAAGTGGAGGAAATGAGGGAAGAGTCTATCAAGAAAAGCCCCACGTCAAAACTTAACTAAAAAATATGAGTTAAAATCACTATTGGATTTTACAGTGTACTAACTTTTGGTCCAAACTGATTCCTCAAAATTTTGTACACTCACTGAGCATTTTATTAACCCCTCTAGGGTCTTTGGGGTCTTTTTGGAACCCAAACAATGTTTACTAAAATTAAAAACAATGTTGTCTTTGTACAGTGGTTAACATTTTCTAGATCTACAAATAAAAAAAAAATTGGATTTATGTTAGTGTTTAAAAAAAAGACAAATAATATTTTGCAAATAACAGACCATATAACTTAAAATAATTTAAATTTTAAATTTAAAACATACATGATATGTTGAAAACTGAAATTATTAGTTGCTACTGATAATTAAAGGTAAACAGGATACAAACAGAAATTAGCTACTCAGAACTAACAAATGAGATTTGGGGTTTCATCTTCGGGGTTTCATGGCAGTTGGGGTCGCACTATACTGCCACCCTCTGGATGTAAGAATTCTTTTACTTAACATAAATGGTTTGTGTTTAGACAAAACATTAGGATTTTGTACAGTTAATTTGAGACATAATTACGTGGACCTTAATAGAAAAAAACATTTCAAGTCAAAAAATTCAATTATTATAAGTAAACTGAATATAAATATATTATATAAAGTGAACAACCGGCTGTGTTCATTTTTTTGAGTGTATTGAACTTCATGAGCACCTGCAAAATAGAAATAAATGCAGAGCAGTACATTTAAAAACTAAATGATACTGTGGTTGAAGGTACCTGTGTTGTGTGTGAGAAAAGATTAAAGGGATACTTCACCCAAACAGGAAAATTTGCCCATCATTGATACACCATATGCTGTCCCAGGTGTACATGAATTTCTGTCTTTCTTTAGATGAACACTACGAAAGATTTTCATAAATCATTTCTGTAAGCTTATATAATGTACGAAATGGTAGTTGATGCTTCAAAAACCACACAAAGTTAACACAACAGTAATTCATACAAATGGTTATAGACATTTGGAGGCCCAAGGAAAAATTTATGTTGGAGGCCCGCATCCACACCCCTCAAATAAAAAACACTGAAAACAAATATTATTTATTACCTGTATATTTAACATCTGTTATTAAAATTGGTATATTTAATTTTTTATATGTCCATATTAATAAAGGTAATCTCTTACTTGTTTGTTGGGGATGCACTGATTTTTTTTTTTTGTAGTAATTTGATCAGTAATTTATTTACAGTAGCCTAACACACTCTACAGGGCTACAGTAAAATGAAAGCAAACGAAAACTGCTTCAGTAAATGAACATTCTTTAATAATTTGTTGCACAGAATTTCCCCTTCCTATTGATTTATTGCAGTGCAATAAATCCCTCAAATCTGTACTATACACTCTTAAAAATAAAGGTTCCAAAAGGGAGTTTTTACAGTGATTCCATAAAAGAACCATTTTTGGTTCTCCATAGAACCTTTCAGTGATCAGTTCTTAATGGAACCCTTTTTTTTCTTAGTGTGAAGAACATTCTAAAACAATCTAAAGAAAGGTTTTTCCACTGTTATGGAACCTGTTATGGAAAGGTTCCGTGGATTTTAAAGGTTCTTCATGAATCCACAGATGCCAATAAAGAACTTTTATTTTAAGCCTACACAAATCAAACTGCTAGTAAAAGTGAAAGAGACAAACTACTAAGCAGAAATATTTAATTACTTCATAAAATTCTACGCTTATTTTTTTCATTTAGTATTATGTTAGAGCTGTAGCTAATGTAGCCTAAATAAAAGAATTTAAAAGATACAGAGTTACTTTTTTGAAATATTAAAATAATTCTCTAGTGCTGAAATATTCTAGCTCTGACTTTCAATACGAACTTTTCTTTTACTTCAGTATTTTACTAGTCAGCTCCCGACACGATATCATTCATTTCGCACAAATACAAAGTGTCTCACAGTCTGAACGTGTCAGCACAGCTCGCGCTCTTTTAAACTCATAAACCAGCAAATGGTCTTTCCAGAAATAACGTTGATCGACAAAACAAATTTATTTTTACAATACATTTGCAATCAGTCCAAAAGAGATGATGACAACTTGCACAACTAGGTTACGAAATGCAGTTCTTCTCGTTCCTGTTTTCGCTTTGCACCATCGAAGGACGTTCGTTTCGGCACCATCATCATTCAATGACAAAGTCAGTCAGCTGCAGAAAAGTTGCATTTTCGTAGCGTTTTTATTGAGAAGGTGGGACACCATTTGATACGCTGTCAATAGTTGATTTCATTACAGGTGAGAGTCATTATCAATTCATCTATATCCAGTAGAAAAAGAGCCTATTTTGCTCCCCAATGTTATGATAATGAGGCCCTTTCTCCATAACCGAGACCCTAGACCACTGCCTGCTCTGCCTATAGGTGGCGCCGGTGTTCCTGCTTTACAGAAGTCAATGGAATGAAAAGTATAGTGTGATTGACCCTTAAAATGAATTTCAAAATTAGAGTCGATCAAAGAATGAACTAATTGACTATCAATAACATTCTGTGATCATTTTGTTATTGACGTTTGTTCATTATAATTAAACACTGAATAACAAAAGACTGAGTGTCTCTGTGTCGCTCAGGCTGCACTGCAGTGTCTATTCACAGGTGTGATCCCACTACTGATCGGCACGGGGGTTTTGACCTGCTCCGTCTCCGACCTGGGCCGGTTCACCCCTCCTTAGACGACCTGGTGGTCCCGGGCTCCCCCAGGAGCACCATATCGATACCGAACTTAGTGCGGACACCCGCTCGCCATAGTCCACTGCAGCCCAGAACCCCTGAACTCAAGTGATCCTCCAGCCTCAGCCTCCCAGTAGCTTGGATTACAGGCGCGCGCCACTGCACCCGGCGAGAGCTGCGAGAATCAGCGCTGCTGCTGAATCCAGTGCTCTCACAGCGACCTCTGGTGTGTGAAAACTGATGTTTAGGTTGCAGGGTGAACTAAAGCATTTTACAATCTCTTTGGTAGCTATATTGTCAAATGTAAGGGGCACATTTGATTCAAATACACCTCTTTTTTCCCCAAATTTATGCTTTAAATTAATTTAGTAGGCTACAATACAATACACAATAACAAAATCAAATAATAGCTGTTCAACCACATTTAGGCCCTAGTCTGCACTGCATCTTTCATCTACCATAAGAGTAGTACATTTATCTTAACCTATTTCCATTCTTTGTAATACATCAGATTTTTTACAAAACAAACTGATGTTAAACCAATAAATCATTTACTGTAGATTTTCAGCTGCTTTAAACATTAAATGCTATTATATTTGTAAAACATTAACATATAACTTACATTTGTGATACAGTATAATAATAAAATAATGCATTGTTGTAAATTCATCTAATAGGGTAGGGATACAGAATAATATACTTTATTATAATAAACAAAGTCTGGGCTTAATTTGGTCAGTAAGGGCTTTATTTTGTGTTAATATTGTTGTTGCGGTTCAGCCACAGAATAACTGTTCACACAAAAGACTGAGTGTCTCTGTGTCGCTCAGGCTGCACTGCAGTGTCTATTCACAGGTGCGATCCCACTACTGATCGGCACGGGGGTTTTGACCTGCTCCGTCTCCGACCTGGGCCGGTTCACCCCTCCTTAGACGACCTGGTGGTCCCGGGCTCCCCAGGAGCACCATATCGATACCGAACTTAGTGCGGACACCCGCTCGCCATAGTCCACTGCAGCCCAGAACCCCTGAACTCAAGTGATCCTCCAGCCTCAGCCTCCCAGTAGCTTGGATTACAGGCGCGCGCCACTGCACCCGGCGAGAGCTGCGAGAATCAGCGCTGCTGAGAAGCGTCTGTCTGCCTCCCGCAGAACAAGAACGTACTTCAATTTACGCCTTCCACGAAGAAACAAGCGTGGACGTCACTGACTAAAACAATCTTTTAAAGTAAATTATTTTATTTTTTATGAATTAAATGTCTGTAAAATGAGCTTATATTGTTTTCAAATCTTATTAAGTATGAAACAACAGCTAACGTTAGTGAAACAAAACATATTTAAATGCAATTATAGTTAAAAAAAACAACAAAAAAACCTACCCCCCACCCCAAACACACACACACCTAAAAAAGTGAAGTAGAAGAAGAGCAGTACTATTGACGACTCAGCGATTGTGTCTAGAGGGAATATTGCTACGGCCAGAAGTTAGGCAAAATCTTTGGATAAATAACAGTAAATTAAATGTGCTACTTATCAAATTGTGTTTTATTATCATCTAAATCTACCCCTACAATACTGCAAATACAGTTATTAAATAAAATTAAAAAATATTAAAGGACGCAGTATTGATGTGGGCATGTCCATTGGCCGTTGCTGTATCGCTTCTAGTCTTTACCCAGTTAGGGGCTCTGATCTTCTCCCGTCATCTCTTTTTGACATCTGTGGTGTGGTTCTTTGTGATTTGGACAACTTCAAGTACAATCCGCTCACATGCTCTGGTTCACACTGCCTAATTGTAACCTTATAATTCAGTTTTCACACACTAGAGGTCGCTGTGAGACACTAGATTCAGCAGCAGCGCTGATTCTCGCAGCTCTCGCCGGGTGCAGTGGCGCGCGCCTGTAATCCAAGCTACTGGGAGGCTGAGGCTGGAGGATCACTTGAGTTCAGGGGTTCTGGGCTGCAGTGGACTATGGCGAGCGGGTGTCCGCACTAAGTTCGGTATCGATATGGTGCTCCTGGGGGAGCCCGGGACCACCAGGTCGTCTAAGGAGGGGTGAACCGGCCCAGGTCGGAGACGAAGCAGGTCAAAACCCCCGTGCCGATCAGTAGTGGGATCGCACCTGTGAATAGACACTGCAGTGCAGCCTGAGCGACACAGAGACACTCAGTCTTTTGTGAGCACATTTGTTCTGTGGCTGAACCGCAGCAACAACAATATTATCACAAAATAAAGCCCTTACTGGCCAAATTAAGCCCAGACTTTGTTTATTATAATAAAGTACATTATTCTGTATTAGATAAATATACAACAATGCATTATTTTATAATTATACTGTATCACAAATGTAAGTTATATGTTAATGTTTTACAAATATAATACGCATTTAATGTTCAAAGCAGCTGAAAATCTATAGAAAATGATTCATTGGTTTAACTAAAATCAGTTTGTTTTGTAAAAAATCTGATGTATTGCAAATAATGGAAATAGGTTGAGATAAATATACTACTCTTATGGTAGATGGAAGACTCAGGCAAGGGCCTAAATGTGGTTAAACAGTCATTATTTAATTTTGTTATTTTGTATTGTATTGTAGCCTGCTTAGTTAATTTAAAGCATAAAGTTGGGGAAAAAAATAGGTGTATTTGAAGAAAATGTGCCCCTTACATTTGACAATACAGCTATCATAGAGATTGTAAAATGCTTTAGTTCACCCTGCCTAACTGCAACCTGAACATCTGTTTTCACACACTAGAGGTCGCTGTGAGAGCACTGGATTCAGCAGCAGCGCTGATTCTCGCAGCTCTCGCCGGGTGCAGTGGCGCGCGCCTGTAATCCAAGCTACTGGGAGGCTGAGGCTGGAGGATCACTTGAGTTCAGGGGTTCTGGGCTGCAGTGGACTATGGCGAGCGGGTGTCCGCACTAAGTTCGGTATCGATATGGTGCTCCTGGGGGAGCCCGGGACCACCAGGTCGTCTAAGGAGGGGTGAACCGGCCCAGGTCGGAGACGGAGCAGGTCAAAACCCCCGTGCCGATCAGTAGTGGGATCGCACCTGTGAATAGACACTGCAGTGCAGCCTGAGCGACACAGAGACACTCAGTCTTTTGGCAGTGTTTATTCACAATGAAAATATGTCAATAACAAAATGAACATAGAATGTTATTAATAGTAAAATAATTCATTGTTTGATTCCCCAGACTCTAATTTTGAAATTCATTTTAAGGTTCAATCACACTTTATACACTTCTGGACAGATGTGAAAGCAGGAGACCGAAAACACAAGATCATGGAGATTTCTTCCAGACAGTTCAACTTTGGTGAACTCTGACCTACAAAATTCATATCACGTGAACACTTGACCAATAGAAGATGAATGTCCTGCTGCGACACCTTGGTTAAATTACAAGAGTGCAAGCTTTAAATCTCCAGTATTGCAGTAAAGTGGAGTAGATTGTGTGTTTACATTTTGAATGTATTATATGTTAAATTATGTTTTTAAACAAGATGCCACAGAATGTTACGTCATATGATGACAGTTTCAGGCCTCTCAAGTTCTCCTGTCTGCAAACTGAACACCAGTAGCAGCAAGAGACTGGGTTGTAGTAGGAGCTGCTGGTGTCTAATGAATGGCCATTTGGTTGTCCACTCACTTTTAAAGTACACCTGGTGGCTGCTTCACTTAATGCTTTCTACTTCTTCCCTGTCTTGTCCACTGTCTCCTGGACTCTTGGGTGTAGTTTTGGTTTGAACACTGAGGGTTCAGCGGGGTCACAGGACATGCTTCCTCATGAGATTTATTTGTGCACTTGTTTGCTTGTTTATTTATTTTACCAAAAGTTGGTTTAACTGCATGCATTTTATATTATTTAAGCATCTAAAATCATATCAGTTTGACAGAATTATACTTAAGAAACATAACTTAAACTTCTTTTATTGAAAATGTTAATTTCCTGTCATCTGCCAGGTTTTTCCTAATATCTGTCATTATTTGAAGAACTCTTTTACTCATGGGAAAAACCAGTTTAGTTAATAATTCAATTCATAAATAATTAATGAAATTCATTAATAATTCAATATATATATTGAGTGATTTATAATGAAGTTATTAATCAACATTTATCTTTCTAAATATACTAAATTATTTGAATAAATTCAACTTTCTTTAAAGCATTCATTTTCCTTTTCATTTTCAAACACTAGAAAATAATGATGTATATTGTCTGTACCTCTCACTGAGAGAAAAGCACAACTTATCAGCATGTTTTGGGAAAGTTTCCTGTTCAGAGCAGAGCTCAGATCAACTTCAGCCTTGAAGAAGCAGTGAATCTTTGTATGTGTGCTATAAGTGTTCTGTGCAGGTCCGTTATGGCTACTGGACAACTGGGACTCTGAGACCTGCCGATGCATTGTCCTGACTAAACAGGACATCCTGTCCCTAAGTTCAGCATAAGATCATCAGCATCATGATGGAAGGAGATATGCTTCCGACTATCTGTCCATGTGTGGAAAATTACCAGTTTTGTCTAGTTTTCTTAACCAATCAGTATCTTAGTAATGACGTAGTTAGTGGACTCTGTTAGAGTATAATTGTTGTGTAATGTAGGAGAGAGAGAGAGAGAGAGAGAGAGAGAGAGAGAGAGAGAGAGAGAGCGGCCTACGAACTCCTTGTGAGACTTGAAGCTGTTTCTACTGATGAAACCGCAAACTATTCTTCAGTAAAATTTTCCTCAATTTATTCTTTTTAAACTCTTACTCCGGGTCTTCATTTATCATTTCTGGTCTTTTGGATTTTTTTACAATAAAAAAATCCCCTACAAAGGATATAATTACAGGTAATAGCAGCCTATGCACATAGAAACTAGAGTCACAACATGCTAGTTGTAATATAAACCTTTTATGAAAAATCTATTCCCTTAACAGATAATCAGTCAGTTTACCACAATTAATACAATGGAACGTGATTAATTCAAGCAGGTCTTTAGTTTATTTACCCTTAATTTAAGCAAGAAAATCCCATTGAGATATTTCGGTCTAATTTACGTTGATGCAGGGGGATGTTTTCTCGCACAAATCTTGTCACTCTTTTACTGGTGATGCTGGTGAACGCGCGCCACGCATGCGCAATTAAATAAACCGCGCTTCAGTCATATTTGCGCAGGTAATTAGTCCGTTCCGTTCGTACTGGAACTTGGTGCTTATAGCAGCTTCGAAAGCGTGATGTATAATTAATACCATTAATTGTATATAGCGGGACAAGTTATGTCTTACTTCTCAGCGTGAGAAATACAAGGTGTGGCGTGTGAACTTGAAATGCATGTTTCCAGAATTGCTGTGAAAATGGTTTCCACAAATGTAGTGCTGAATCATTGATGGTGTAAAATCTCAGCAGAATACAACTTTTATTTGTCAAGCTTGCTTTACAAATATCAGTCTCAGTCATCAGAGCATTACAGGGTTGTGTCATTTGACAATCATTTTTTAATTTAATGCCAGGGTAATATAAGAAAGCTTTTTTTTCCAACAAAGTTTTTATTTGTAAAGAAAATACAAAATCTTTTTGTATTATTATTAGTGCACTGAAGAAAAAATAATACATTTTGATTTGGGGATACAAATGGTAATATAACAATATTATATTTCTGCCATTATTCGCTTTAATGCATTAGACTTGGGGGCTTTAATTTTGACGGAAAACCAAAGGTCTCCATTTAGTTGGCAACAGGTTTTAATTCACATCTCCTAACAAACCAGGTGAAATACTGTCATCTTCTGCCAACTAAAAAGTTTGAGATTAAGCTAATGTAAAAAAAAAAAAAAAGAATAAATAAAGAATCGGGCACACGATGTTTTCTAAATGTGACACACTCACAGTTTGTGTGAAATGGCATTTTAAATACAGTGACAAGGTTTTACCATTTCAAAAAGCAGCGAGTGAAAACCAGTGTTGATTCAGTTGTGTTTGTAAGATCTTAGGAACAAGTTTAATGCTACTTAAGGCCTTAGTTTTACATCGGGGAATTAAAGGCTCCGCGGACATGTATCCAGCATCGAAGAATTCTAGAAACCGTTGACTGATGAATCCTGAAGAGGTGACCTAAGAATTCCTCAGACAGATTGAGGTGCATCTTCATCAGTGTAAGAAGAAGCTCCTGAGTAGGCTTGAGCGACTGTTTTGCAGTAACAGGAACAACCGATGACACAGAACTGAACAACAGCATAAAAGTCTGTAAACTGGGTAGTCCTGTGAAAAATTTCATTTTGCTGTCATCAAATTGTGAGGGATCAAGAAAGTGGAGTAGATTGTATGTTTACATTTTGGATGTATTATTTGTTGAATATGTTTTTAAACAAGATGCCACAGAATGTTACGTCATATGATGACAGTTGCAGTGTCTGTTCAGATTCTCTCAAAGTCTAGAGTGACCGCGGCATTATGAAGACCACAAGTTTTTCCAAGAATGGAGTGTTTTAGAATTGCTGTGAAAATGGTTTACATGAAATATAGTGCTGAATCATTCGCATCTAAACCAGTTTGATGATGTAAAAACTACTGAAAGAGTCAAGAAAAGAGGTCATATCATGCAGAGTAATATCACTTATTTTTCCAGCTAACAAATGTCAGCATCAGTCTTTATCAGAGTTTTATAGGGATGTCATTTGACGATCACACAAAAATGCAAAAATATTATTTACATTACTGTGAAATGGCAAAGAATATTTACAAAATCTACAAAAAGAATGAGAGGTATTTTGTAACTTTGAGTTAATTAAAAGAATATTCAAACATTTTGAAGGAAAAAAACAGTCTAATGATCTGTTTGGAGATTAGTGATTGAAAATGTGTCATTGACTTGTGAAGGTATGCCAAAGATATGTAAAGTCTTTATGTAGTTCATTGATTCTGCTGAAAAGCCAACAGCAGTCTAGTATTCAGTTTTCACACACTAGAGGTCGCTGTGAGGCACTGGATTCAGCAGCAGCGCTGATTCTCGCAGCTCTCGCCGGGTGCAGTGGCGCGCGCCTGTAATCCAAGCTACTGGGAGGCTGAGGCTGGAGGATCACTTGAGTTCAGGGGTTCTGGGCTGCAGTGGACTATGGCGAGTGGGTGTCCGCACTAAGTTCGGTATTGATATGGTGCTCCTGGGGGAGCCCGGGACCACCAGGTCGTCTAAGGAGGGGTGAACCGGCCCAGGTCGGAGACGGAGCAGGTCAAAACCCCCGTGCCGATCAGTAGTGGGATCGCACCTGTGAATAGACACTGCAGTGCAGCCTGAGCGACACAGAGACACTCAGTCTTTTGTCAGTGTTTATTCACAATGAAAATATGTCAATAACAAAATGAACATAGAATGTTATTAATAGTAAAATAATTCATTGTTTGATTCCCCAGACTCTAATTTTGAAATTCATTTTAAGGTTCAATCACACTTTATACACTTCTGGACAGATGTGAAAGCAGGAGACCGAAAGCACAAGATCATGGAGATTTCTTCCAGACAGTTCAACTTTGGTGAACTCTGACCTACAAAATTCATATCACGTGAACACTTGACCAATAGGAGATGAATGTCCAGGTGCGACACCTTGGTTAAATTACAAGAGTGCAAGCTTTAAATCTCCAGTATTGCAGTAAAGTGGAGTAGATTGTGTGTTTACATTTTGGATGTATTATATGTTAAATTATGTTTTTAAACAAGATGCCACAGAATGTTACGTCATATGATGAGAGTTTCAGGCCTCTCAAGTTCTCCTGTCTGCAAACTGAACACCAGTAGCAGCAAGAGACTGGGTTGTAGTAGGAGCTGCTGGTGTCTAATGAATGGCCATTTGGTTGTCCACTCACTTTTAAAGTACACCTGGTGGCTGCTTCACTTAATGCTTTCTACTTCTTCCCTGTCTTGTCCACTGTCTCCTGGACTCTTGGGTGTAGTTTTGGTTTGAACACTGAGGGTTCAGCGGGGTCACAGGACATGCTTCCTCATGAGATTTATTTGTGCACTTGTTTGCTTATTTATTTATTTTACCAAAAGTTGGTTTAACTGCATGCATTTTATATTATTTAAGCATCTAAAATCATATCAGTTTGACAGAATTTTACTTAAGAAACATAACTTAAACTTCTTTTATTGAAAATGTTAATTTCCTGTCATCTGCCAGGTTTTTCCTAATATCTGTCATTATTTGAAGAACTCTTTTACTCATGGGAAAAACCAGTTTAGTTAATAATTCAATTCATAAATAATTAATGAAATTCATTAATAATTCAATATATATATTGAGTGATTTATAATGAAGTTATTAATCAACATTTATCTTTCTAAATACACTAAATTATTTGAATAAATTCAACTTTCGTTAAAGCATTCATTTTCCTTTTCATTTTCAAACACTAGAAAATAATGATGAATATTGTCTGTACCTCTCACTGAGAGAAAAGCACAACTTATCACTATGTTTTGGGAAAGTTTCCTGTTCAGAGCAGAGCTCATATCAACTTCAACCTTGAAGAAGCTGTGAATCATGTGAATCTTTGTATGTGCGCTATAAGTGTTCTGTGCAGGTCCGTTATGGCTACTGGACAACTGGGACTCTGAGACCTGCCGATGCATTGTCCTGACTTAACAGGACATTCTGTCCCTAAGTTCAGCATCAGATCGTCAGCATCATGATGGAAGGAGATATGCTTCCGACTATCTGTCCATGTGTGGAAAATTAGTTAGACCAGTTTTGTCTAGTTTTCTTAACCAATCAGTATCTTAGTAATGACGTAGTTAGTGGACTCTGTTAGAGTATAATTGTTGTGTAATGTAGGAGAGAGAGAGAGAGAGAGAGAGAGAGAGAGAGAGAGAGAGAGAGAGAGAGAGAGAGAGAGAGAGAGCGGCCTACGAACTCCTTGTGAGACTTGAAGCTGTTTCTACTGATGAAACCGCAAACTATTCTTCAGTAAAATTTTCCTCAATTTATTCTTTTTAAACTCTTACTCCGGGTCTTCATTTATCATTTCTGGTCTTTTGGATTTTTTTACAATAAAAAAATCCCCTACAAAGGATATAATTACAGGTAATAGCAGCCTATGCACATAGAAACTAGAGTCACAACATGCTAGTTGTAATATAAACCTTTTATGAAAAATCTATTCCCTTAACAGATAATCAGTCAGTTTACCACAATTAATACAATGGAACGTGATTAATTCAAGCAGGTCTTTAGTTTATTTACCCTTAATTTAAGCAAGAAAATCCCATTGAGATATTTCGGTCTAATTTACGTTGATGCAGGGTGATGTTTTCTCGCACAAATCTTGTCACTCTTTTACTGGTGATGCTGGTGAATGCGCGCCACGCATGCGCAATTAAATAAACGGCGCTTCAGTCATATTTGCGCAGGTAATTAGTCCGTTCCGTTCGTACTGGAACTTGGTGCTTATAGCAGCTTCGAAAGCGTGATGTATAATTAATACCATTAATTGTATATAGCGGGACAAGTTATGTCTTACTTCTCAGCGTGAGAAATACAAGGTGTGGCGTGTGAACTTGAAATGCATGTTTCCAGAATTGCTGTGAAAATGGTTTCCACAAATGTAGTGCTGAATCATTGATGGTGTAAAATCTCAGCAGAATACAACTTTTATTTGTCAAGCTTGCTTTACAAATATCAGTCTCAGTCATCAGAGCATTACAGGGTTGTGTCATTTGACAATCATTTTTTAATTTAATGCCAGGGTAATATAAGAAAGCTTTTTTTTCCTACAAAGTTTTTATTTGTAAAGAAAATACAAAATCTTTTTGTATTATTATTAGTGCACTGAAGAAAAAATAATACATTTTGATTTGGGGATACAAATGGTAATATAACAATATTATATTTCTGCCATTATTCGCTTTAATGCATTAGACTTGGGGGCTTTAATTTTGACGGAAAACCAAAGGTCTCCATTTAGTTGGCAACAGGTTTTAATTCACATCTCCTAACAAACCAGGTGAAATACTGTCATCTTCTGCCAACTAAAAAGTTTGAGATTAAGCTAATGTAAAAAAAAAAAAAAGAATAAATAAAGAATCGGGCACACGATGTTTTCTAAATGTGACACACTCACAGTTTGTGTGAAATGGCATTTTAAATACAGTGACAAGGTTTTACCATTTCAAAAAGCAGCGAGTGAAAACCAGTGTTGATTCAGTTGTGTTTGTAAGATCTTAGGAACAAGTTTAATGCTACTTAAGGCCTTAGTTTTACATCGGGGAATTAAAGGCTCCGCGGACATGTATCCAGCGTCGAAGAATTCTAGAAACCGTTGACTGATGAATCCTGAAGAGGTGACCTAAGAATTCCTCAGACAGATTGAGGTGCATCTTCATCAGTGTAAGAAGAAGCTCCTGAGTAGGCTTGAGCGACTGTTTTGCAGTAACAGGAACAACCGATGACACAGAACTGAACAACAGCATAAAAGTCTGTAAACTGGGTAGTCCTGTGAAAAATTTCATTTTGCTGTCATCAAATTGTGAAGGATCGAGAAAGTGGAGTAGATTGTATGTTTACATTTTGGATGTATTATTTGTTGAATATGTTTTTAAACAAGATGCCACAGAATGTTACGTCATATGATGACAGTTGCAGTGTCTGTTCAGATTCTCTCAAAGTCTAGAGTGACCGCGGCATTATGAAGACCACAAGTTTTTCCAAGAATGGAGTGTTTTAGAATTGCTGTGAAAATGGTTTACATGAAATATAGTGCTGAATCATTCGCATCTAAACCAGTTTGATGATGTAAAAACTACTGAAAGAGTCAAGAAAAGAGGTCATATCATGCAGAGTAATATCACTTATTTTTCCAGCTAACAAATGTCAGCATCAGTCTTTATCAGAGTTTTATAGGGATGTCATTTGACGATCACACAAAAATGCAAAAATATTATTTACATTACTGTGAAATGGCAAAGAATATTTACAAAATCTACAAAAAGAATGAGAGGTATTTTGTAACTTTGAGTTAATTAAAAGAATATTCAAACATTTTGAAGGAAAAAAACAGTCTAATGATCTGTTTGGAGATTAGTGATTGAAAATGTGTCATTGACTTGTGAAGGTATGCCAAAGATATATAAAGTCTTTATGTAGTTCATTGATTCTGCTGAAAAGCCAACAGCAGCCTAGTATTCAGTTTTCACACACTAGAGGTCGCTGTGAGACACTAGATTCAGCAGCAGCGCTGATTCTCGCAGCTCTCGCCGGGTGCAGTGGCGCGCGCCTGTAATCCAAGCTACTGGGAGGCTGAGGCTGGAGGATCACTTGAGTTCAGGGGTTCTGGGCTGCAGTGGACTATGGCGAGCGGGTGTCTGCACTAAGTTCGGTGTCGATATGGTGCTCCTGGGGGAGCCCGGGACCACCAGGTCGTCTAAGGAGGGGTGAACCGGCCCAGGTCGGAGACGGAGCAGGTCAAAACCCCCGTGCCGATCAGTAGTGGGATCGCACCTGTGAATAGACACTGCAGTGCAGCCTGAGCGACACAGAGACACTCAGTCTTTTGTGAGCACATTTGTTCTGTGGCTGAACCACAGCAACAACAATATTATCACAAAATAAAGCCCTTACTGACCAAATTAAGCCCAGACTTTGTTTATTATAATAAATTATATTATTCTGTATGCCTACCCTATTAGATGAATTTACAACAATGCATTATTTTATTATTATACTGTATCACAAATGTAAGTTATATGTTAATGTTTTATAAATATAATAGCATTTAATGTTTAAAGCAGCTGAAAATCTATGGTAAATGATTTATTGGTTTAACATCAGTTTGTTTTGTAAAAAATCTGATGTATTACAAATAATGGAAATAGGTGAAGATAAATATACTACTCTTATGGTAGATGGAAGATGCTGGCTAGGGCCTAAATGTGATTAAACAGCTATTATTTGATTTTGTTATTGTGTATTGTATTGTGGCCTACTAAATTAAATTAAAGCATAAATTTGGGGAAAAAATAGGTTTATTTGAAGAAAATTTGCGATTTACATTTGACTATATTGTTACCAAAGACATTGCAAAATGCTTTAGTTCACCCTGCCTAACTGCAACCTGAACATCTGTTTTCACACACTAGAGGTCGCTGTGAGACACTAGATTCAGCAGCAGCGCTGATTCTCGCAGCTCTCGCCGGGTGCAGTGGCGCGCGCCTGTAATCCAAGCTACTGGGAGGCTGAGGCTGGAGGATCACTTCAGTTCAGGGGTTCTGGGCTGCAGTGGACTATGGCGAGCGGGTGTCCGCACTAAGTTCGGTATCGATATGGTGCTCCTGGGGGAGCCCGGGACCACCAGGTTGTCTAAGGAGGGGTGAACCGGCCCAGGTCGGAGACGGAGCAGGTCAAAACCCCCGTGCCGATCAGTAGTGGGATCGCTCCTGTGAATAGACACTGCAGTGCAGCCTGAGCGACACAGAGACACTCAGTCTTTTGTGAGCACATTTGTTCTGTGGCTGAACCGCAGCAACAACAATATTAACACAAAATAAAGCCTTTACTGGCCAAATTAAGCCCAGACTTTGTTTATTATAATAAAGTATATTATTCTGTATCCCTACCCTATTAGATGAATTTACAACAATGCATTATTTTATTATTATACTGTATCACAAATGTAAGTTATATGTTAATGTTTTATAAATATAATAGCATTTAATGTTTAAAGCAGCTGAAAATCTATGGTAAATGATTTATTGGTTTAACATCAGTTTGTTTTGTAAAAAATCTGATGTATTACAAATAATGGAAATAGGTGAAGATAAATATACTACTCTTATGGTAGATGAAAGATGCAGTGTAGACTAGGGCCTAAATGTGATTAAACAGCTATTATTTGATTTTGTTATTGTGTATTGTATTGTAGCCTACTAAATTAATTTAAAGCATAAATTTGGGGAAAAAAGAGGTGTATTTGAATCAAATGTGCCCCTTACATTTGACAATATAGCTACCAAAGACATTGTAAAATGCTTTAGTTCACCCTGCCTAACTGCAACCTGAACATCAGTTTTCACACACTAGAGGTCGCTGTGAGACACTAGATTCAGCAGCAGCGCTGATTCTCGCAGCTCTCGCCGGGTGCAGTGGCGCGCCTGTAATCCAAGCTACTGGGAGGCTGAGGCTGGAGGATCACTTGAGTTCAGGGGTTCTGGGCTGCAGTGGACTATGGCGAGCGGGTGTCCGCACTAAGTTCGGTATCGATATGGTGCTCCTGGGGGAGCCCGGGATCACCAGGTCGGCTAAGGAGGGGTGAACCGGCCCAGGTCGGAGACGGAGCAGGTCAAAACCCCCGTGCCGATCAGTAGTGGGATCGCACCTGTGAATAGACACTGCAGTGCAGCCTGAGCGACACAGAGACACTCAGTCTTTTGTGAGCACATTTGTTCTGTGGCTGAACCGCAGCAACAACAATATTAACACAAAATAAAGCCTTTACTGGCCAAATTAAGCCCAGACTTTGTTTATTATAATAAAGTATATTATTCTGTATCCCTACCCTATTAGATGAATTTACAACAATGCATTATTTTATTATTATACTGTATCACAAATGTAAGTTATATGTTAATGTTTTATAAATATAATAGCATTTAATGTTTAAAGCAGCTGAAAATCTATGGTAAATGATTTATTGGTTTAACATCAGTTTGTTTTGTAAAAAATCTGATGTATTACAAATAATGGAAATAGGTGAAGATAAATATACTACTCTTATGGTAGATGAAAGACGCTGGCTAGGGCCTAAATGTGATTAAACAGCTATTATTTGATTTTGTTATTGTGTATTGTATTGTGGCCTACTAAATTAAATTAAAGCATAAATTTGGGGAAAAAATAGGTTTATTTGAAGAAAATTTGCGATTTACATTTGACTATATTGTTACCAAAGACATTGCAAAATGCTTTAGTTCACCCTGCCTAACTGCAACCTAAACATCAGTTTTCACACACTAGAGGTCGCTGTGAGACACTAGATTCAGCAGCAGCGCTGATTCTCGCAGCTCTCGCCGGGTGCAGTGGCGCGCGCCTGTAATCCAAGCTACTGGGAGGCTGAGGCTGGAGGATCACTTGAGTTCAGGGGTTCTGGGCTGCAGTGGACTATGGCGAGCGGGTGTCCGCACTAAGTTCGGTATTGATATGGTGCTCCTGGGGGAGCCCGGGACCACCAGGTCGTCTAAGGAGGGGTGAACCGGCCCAGGTCGGAGACGGAGCAGGTCAAAACCCCCGTGCCGATCAGTAGTGGGATCGCACCTGTGAATAGACACTGCAGTGCAGCCTGAGCGACACAGAGACACTCAGTCTTTTGTGTGAACAGTTATTCTGTGTATTTATGATCATTGTTAACAAACATCAATACCCTAACAAAAGTATCAAAGAATGTTATTGAAAAAAAATTATTCATTGTTTGATTATAATGAACTGAAGAAGATTCAACATTCATAAAACAGAAACTCTCAGTCTATTTATGACTGTTATCACAAAATCAACATGACAAGATCTGGATCTTTAAATAATTATTTTCATGATCTGTATAGATCTCTAATCCTGCTTTGTGCTCAAAAATTAATCGAGCAAATAGAAATAATAAATCTGTCCCTAAATTTCAGAATGCATTTATTTAAATGAAAAGAATGTCTAGATGAAACACACTAGATGAGGAAGACTCTGTTTTCATATATTGTCATTTCAGGAGTAATCTGTTTGCAGACAGTACAAAGGATATTAAACATCTTTAGCCAGTTCAGCCAGCTAACAACTTAACAATATTTTGCTTTCATACACTAGCCAGGCCTAGTCTGTTTGCTAACACACTCACTATTGATATATATTTGTTGAAATCAGGCAGTATAAATCAGAGAATGAATGAGCTCTCAGTGAAGCTGCAGAGCAAAGAGGGGCAGTTTTGGCAGGTCTTGGAGAGACACTTACACATCACGCAGCTTTGATGTTTGCTGTTGGAGTGAGGATCCATGATGAAAGTTCAAGTTTGATGAACTCTGACCTGCGAAATTCATAGCACCTGAAAACTTTACCAATAGAAGATGAATGTCCTGGTGCGACACCTTAGCTAAATTACAAGAATGCAAACTTTAAATCTGCGGTATTGCAGTAAAGTGGAGTAGATTGTATGTTTACATTTTGGATGTATTATATGTTGAATATGTTTTTAAACAAGATGCCACAGAATGTTACGTCATATGATGACAGTTGCAGTGTCTGTTCAGATTCTCTCAAAGTCTAGAGTGACCGCGGCATTATGACGACCACAAGTTTTTCCAAGAATGGAGTGTTTTAGAATTGCTGTGAAAATGGTTTACATGAAATATAGTGCTGAATCATTCGCATCTAAACCAGTTTGATGATGTAAAAACTACTGAAAGAGTCAAGAAAAGAGGTCATATCATGCAGAGTAATATCACTTATTTGTCCAGCTAACAAATGTCAGCATCAGTCTTTATCAGAGTTTTATAGGGATGTCATTTGACGATCACACAAAAATGCAAAAATATTATTACTGTGAAATGGCAAAGAATATTTACAAAATACACAAAAAGAATGAAAGGTATTTTGCAACTTTGAGTTAATTAAAAGAATATTCAAAAATTTTGAAGGAAAAAAACAGTGTAATGATCTGTTTGGATATTTGTGATAGAAAATGTGTCATTGATTTGTGAAGGTATGCCAAAGATATGTCAAGTCTTTATGTAGTTCATTGATTCTGCTGAAAAGCCAACAGCAGTCTAGTATTCAGTTTTCACACACTAGAGGTCGCTGTGAGACACTAGATTCAGCAGCAGCGCTGATTCTCGCAGCTCTCGCCGGGTGCAGTGGCGCGCGCCTGTAATCCAAGCTACTGGGAGGCTGAGGCTGGAGGATCACTTGAGTTCAGGGGTTCTGGGCTGCAGTGGACTATGGCGAGCGGGTGTCCGCACTAAGTTCGGTATCGATATGGTGCTCCTGGGGGAGCCCGGGACCACCAGGTCGTCTAAGGAGGGGTGAACCGGCCCAGGTCGGAGACGGAGCAGGTCAAAACCCCCGTGCCGATCAGTAGTGGGATCGCACCTGTGAATAGACACTGCAGTGCAGCCTGAGCGACACAGAGACACTCAGTCTTTTGTCAGTGTTTATTCACAATGAAAATATGTCAATAACAAAATGAACATAGAATGTTATTAATAGTAAAATAATTCATTGTTTGATTCCCCAGACTCTAATTTTGAAATTCATTTTAAGGTTCAATCACACTTTATACACTTCTGGACAGATGTGAAAGCAGGAGACCGAAAGCACAAGATCATGGAGATTTCTTCCAGACAGTTCAACTTTGGTGAACTCTGACCTACAAAATTCATATCACGTGAACACTTGACCAATAGGAGATGAATGTCCAGGTGCGACACCTTGGTTAAATTACAAGAGTGCAAGCTTTAAATCTCCAGTATTGCAGTAAAGTGGAGTAGATTGTGTGTTTACATTTTGGATGTATTATATGTTAAATTCTGTTTTTAAACAAGATGCCACAGAATGTTACGTCATATGATGACAGTTTCAGGCCTCTCAAGTTCTCCTGTCTGCAAACTGAACACCAGTAGCAGCAAGAGACTGGGTTGTAGTAGGAGCTGCTGGTGTCTAATGAATGGCCATTTGGTTGTCCACTCACTTTTAAAGTACACCTGGTGGCTGCTTCACTTAATGCTTTCTACTTCTTCCCTGTCTTGTCCACTGTCTCCTGGACTCTTGGGTGTAGTTTTGGTTTGAACACTGAGGGTTCAGCGGGGTCACAGGACATGCTTCCTCATGAGATTTATTTGTGCACTTGTTTGCTTATTTATTTTACCAAAAGTTGGTTTAACTGCATGCATTTTATATTATTTAAGCATCTAAAATCATATCAGTTTGACAGAATTTTACTTAAGAAACATAACTTAAACTTCTTTTATTGAAAATGTTAATTTCCTGTCATCTGCCAGGTTTTTCCTAATATCTGTCATTATTTGAAGAACTCTTTTACTCATGGGAAAAACCAGTTTAGTTAATAATTCAATTCATAAATAATTAATGAAATTCATTAATAATTCAATATATACAGTACTGTGCAAAAGTTTTAGGCAGGTGTGAAAAAATGCTGTAAAGTAAGAATGCTTTCAAAAATAGACATGTTAATAGTTTATATTTATCAATTAACAAAATGCAAAGTGAGTGAACAGAAGAAAAATCTACATCAAATCAATATTTGGTGTGACCACCCTTTGCCTTCAAAACAGCATCAATTCTTCTAGGTACACTTGCACACAGTTTTTGAAGGAACTCGGCAGGTAGGTTGGCCCAAACATCTTGGAGAACTAACCACAGTTCCTCTGTGGATTTAGGCAGCCTCAGTTGCTTCTCTCTCTTCATGTAATCCCAGACAGACTCGATGATGTTGAGATCAGGGCTCTGTGGGGGCCATACCATCACTTCCAGGACTCCTTGTTCTTCTTTACACTGAAGATAGTTCTTAATGACTTTCGCTGTATGTTTGGGGTCGTTGTCATGCTGCAGAATAAATTTGGGGCCAATCAGATGCCTCCCTGATGGTATTGCATGATGGATAAGTATCTGCCTGTACTTCTCAGCATTGAGGATACCATTAATTCTGACCAAATCCCCAACTCCATTTGCAGAAATGCAGCCCCAAACTTGCAAGGAACCTCCACCATGCTTCACTGTTGCCTGCAGACACTCATTTGTGTACCGCTCTCCAGCCCTTCGGCGAACAAACTGCCTTCTGCTACAGCCAAATATTTCAAATTTTGACTCATCAGTCCAGAGCACCTGCTGCCATTTTTCTGCACCCCAGTTCCTGTGTTTTCGTGCATAGTTGAGTCGCTTGGCCTTGTTTCCACGTCGGAGGTATGGCTTTTTGGCCGCAAGTCTTCCATGAAGGCCACTTCTGACCAGACTTCTCCGGACAGTAGATGGGTGTACCAGGGTCCCACTGTTTTCTGCCAATTGTGAGCTAATGGCACTGCTCGACATCTTCCGATTGCGAAGGGAAGTAAGCATGATGTGTCTTTCATCTGCTGCAGTAAGTTTCCTTGGCCGACCACTGCGTCTACGGTCCTCAACGTTGCCTGTTTCTTTGTGCTTCTTCAAAAGAGCTTGGACAGCACATCTGGAAACCCCTGTCTGCCTTGAAATTTCTGCCTGGGAGAGACCTTGCTGATGCAGTATAACTACCTTGTGTCTTGTTGCTGTGCTCAGTCTTGCCATGGTGTATGACGTTTGACAGTAAACTGTCTTCAGCAACCTCACCTTGTTAGCTGAGTTTGGCTGTTCCTCACCCAGTTTTATTCCTCCTACACAGCTGTTTCTGTTTCAGTTAATGATTGTGTTTCAACCTACATATTGAATTGATGATCATTAGCACCTGTTTGGTATAATTGTTTAATCATACACCTAACTATATGCCTACAAAATCCCTGACTTTGTGCAAGTGTACCTTGAAGAATTGATGCTGTTTTGAAGGTAAAGGGTGGTCACACCAAATATGGATTTGATTTAGATTTTTCTTCTGTTCACTCACTTTGCATTTTGTTAATTGATAAATATAATCTATTACCAAGTTTCTTTTTGAAAGCATTCTTACTTTACAGCATTTTTTCACACCTGCCTAAAACTTTTGCACAGTACTGTATATTGAGTGATTTATAATGAAGTTATTAATCAACATTTATCTTTCTAAATACACTAAATTATTTGAATAAATTCAACTTTCGTTAAAGCATTCATTTTCCTTTTCATTTTCAAACACTAGAAAATAATGATGAATATTGTCTGTACCTCTCACTGAGAGAAAAGCACAACTTATCACTATGTTTTGGGAAAGTTTCCTGTTCAGAGCAGAGCTCAGATCAACTTCAACCTTGAAGAAGCTGTGAATCATGTGAATCTTTGTATGTGCGCTATAAGTGTTCTTTGCAGGTCCGTTATGGCTACTGGACAACTGGGACTCTGAGACCTGCCGATGCATTGTCCTGACTTAACAGGACATCCTGTCCCTAAGTTCAGCATCAGATCGTCAGCATCATGATGGAAGGAGATATGCTTCCGACTATCTGTCCATGTGTGGAAAATTAGTTAGACCAGTTTTGTCTAGTTTTCTTAACCATTCAGTATCTTAGTAATGACGTAGTTAGTGGACTCTGTTAGAGTATAATTGTTGTGTAATGTAGGAGAGAGAGAGAGAGAGAGAGAGAGCGGCCTACGAACTCCTTGTGAGACTTGAAGCTGTTTCTACTGATGAAACCGCAAACTATTCTTCAGTAAAATTTTCCTCAATTTATTCTTTTTAAACTCTTACTCCGGGTCTTCATTTATCATATCTGGTGTTTTGGATTTTTTTACAATAAAAAAATCCCCTACAAAGGATATAATTACAGGTAATAGCAGCCTATGCACATAGAAACTAGAGTCACAACATGCTAGTTGTAATATAAACCTTTTATGAAAAATCTATTCCCTTAACAGATAATCAGTCAGTTTACCACAATTAATACAATGGAACGTGATTAATTCAAGCAGGTCTTTAGTTTATTTACCCTTAATTTAACCAAGAAAATCCCATTGAGATATTTCGGTCTAATTTACGTTGATGCAGGGGGATGTTTTCTCGCACAAATCTTGTCACTCTTTTACTGGTGATGCTGGTGAATGCGCGCCACGCATGCGCAATTAAATAAACCGCGCTTCAGTCATATTTGCGCAGGTAATTAGTCCGTTCCGTTCGTACTGGAACTTGGTGCTTATAGCAGCTTCGAAAGCGTGATGTATAATTAATACCATTAATTGTATATAGCGGGACAAGTTATGTCTTACTTCTCAGCGTGAGAAATACAAGGTGTGGCGTGTGAACTTGAAATGCATGTTTCCAGAATTGCTGTGAAAATGGTTTCCACAAATGTAGTGCTGAATCATTGATGGTGTAAAATCTCAGCAGAATACAACTTTTATTTGTCAAGCTTGCTTTACAAATATCAGTCTCAGTCATCAGAGCATTACAGGGTTGTGTCATTTGACAATCATTTTTTAATTTAATGCCAGGGTAATATAAGAAAGCTTTTTTTTCCAACAAAGTTTTTATTTGTAAAGAAAATACAAAATCTTTTTGTATTATTATTAGTGCACTGAAGAAAAAATAATACATTTTGATTTGGGGATACAAATGGTAATATAACAATATTATATTTCTGCCATTATTCGCTTTAATGCATTAGACTTGGGGGCTTTAATTTTGACGGAAAACCAAAGGTCTCCATTTAGTTGGCAACAGGTTTTAATTTACATCTCCTAACAAACCAGGTGAAATACTGTCATCTTCTGCCAACTAAAAAGTTTGAGATTAAGCTAATGTAAAAAAAAAAAAAAGAATAAATAAAGAATCGGGCACACGATGTTTTCTAAATGTGACACACTCACAGTTTGTGTGAAATGGCATTTTAAATACAGTGACAAGGTTTTACCATTTCAAAAAGCAGCGAGTGAAAACCAGTGTTGATTCAGTTGTGTTTGTAAGATCTTAGGAACAAGTTTAATGCTACTTAAGGCCTTAGTTTTACATCGGGGAATTAAAGGCTCCGCGGACATGTATCCAGCGTCGAAGAATTCTAGAAACCGTTGACTGATGAATCCTGAAGAGGTGACCTAAGAATTCCTCAGACAGATTGAGGTGCATCTTCATCAGTGTAAGAAGAAGCTCCTGAGTAGGCTTGAGCGACTGTTTTGCAGTAACAGGAACAACCGATGACACAGAACTGAACAACAGCATAAAAGTCTGTAAACTGGGTAGTCCTGTGAAAAATTTCATTTTGCTGTCATCAAATTGTGAGGGATCGAGAATATGAAGTTTCAACTCGCTTTCTAATTGGTGAACTTTTTCTCTCAGTGATTGACATTCAGCGTTTAAAGATTGAATCTGTTCATGTAAAGAGGCGATGTCGCCGTGCGTCTCATCCGTCTGGACCTCAGTGCCTTGGACCTCAACCGTCTCTTTCTTTAACGCAAAGCTCTGATGCAGATTCATGAGAGCTGTTGCAGCAAGCTCTTTACTTGTGTTGGCACTGACATGTCTTTTCACAGAAACTTCTTGAAATCGTTGATATCTTTCCAGGTTGCTCACAGCGCGAGTTCGATCAGTTGTGGAGGTGAAACTGAATAAACATGGCACATAGTCAGGGTGTAGAGGATCGTCGCTCTTTTTTCCTGAAAGAAACAAAAGTTTAAAGGTTAAAAAGTTAAAGGCTACGAAGAAGTTTAGCACAGATATTTTCACACGCTGAGATTGAGACTTTCACTCTCTGTGTCTTTACAGCGCATAAGCGCACTACTCGTATTGACATCAACAGATGCGCAAAGTATTTGACGCAACTACACGCTACTAGCAAATAATATTAATTCTTCTTCTCCTTATAGTGTTTTTTTAAATGGCTAGACTAATCAGAAGCCACTGACAGTGTTCTGATATATTTGGTGTCTGAGATATTAGGTGGCACTGAGCAGAGCACACATGCATATTCATGAGTTTCCCGTTTAGTGTGAGTTTAATTATTAGTTATTACAGAAACCGGAGAAAACTTATGTCAGCATTGAACAAAGTTAAGCGTACAATATAATTGTTCATCTGTGCACATAATTGTATTGTGTGTTATGTTTATTTAATGATTCACCATGCACTATAATAAATGAGGCAACAGCTGTTACAGAATTTGACAACATTTCATTGTGAAACTACAGGAGGGTTGCTTATTTGAACTTAACCAACGCACATTTGATAGTGTCAAGATGTTTTTCCATCTGATTTCCACTCGCAGTGCTTCATGTGGTCAAATTATTCTATTTTCTCCCACATCCTTGCTCGTTTTTTTCTCTTTGTTTCTCTAACCGTATAGTGCATTCTATCCACTAAATGTATGTGCTTTAGGGGGGAAAAGATTGGGAATGTTTATGCACTGCTCGTGATAAGTTTTGTAATTAAAAACATTTGGGATTTGATTAAAGGAGCAAGCAATTAAATAATAATCATAAATATAAGGGAGTATAAATGATACCATGACAATAAAATAGAATAGAAATAAAAACAAAATGATCCGTTACTTCTCTAATATAGCAACATTTATTTTGTCGTCATTTCTAAACATAACTCACTACTAAATGAACACATATGTGATTCATGCAAGTTCATACATCGATAAAAAGCCAAAAGCTGTGACACCAGCAAACTTCAAATGAACAAACTGGCATCAATGAGTTTGCATTTAGGGGTTACATTTTATTTTATGATATTTTCAGTTAGCTAAATTAAAATCTCATTAAATGTCAGGTGGTAACGCTACTTCATGAAAATATTTAACGCCTGGGGCACGGCTGACAAAAAAAAAAAATTGGGAAATATTGCGGGATGTGATCCCAAAATTCACCATACCTGACACAAAATGGCAACTGCAAATCCACGTTTCGCTGCCTGGATTCCAGTTGTTTCTGCGAATTGCAGCGATCCATTTGCTTCTCTTTTCTTTTGCTTTAGGCAGTCTGTAAAAAGATAGCTCCGAGTTCTTGTTGAATCTGTTTTTACAGTCAATCGCACAGCAGCTCTTTCCCATTTCAGTTGTATTTTGGCTCTCTAGCTGAACTCAACACTGCCACTCAGAGTGAGAAACTGCAGCGACTTCCGCCCACTGTGACGTCAAGTGCAAGTGCGTGTTCCGGGAGAGAAAAATCTCCTTTATTTGTGCAATATTTTAAACTTTATGTTATGTTTATTGTTTGTAATGTGACTGGCATTTAATACAAAAAAATTAAAAAAAAAAAAAAAAAATCCCAAAAGAAATTCAACTCTGCAAAGAGACGAGGAAGAATTTTACTTTCTAAAAGCTGAAATGTTGTCCACACTCACTTACGCAGTTCTTTACTTTTTTGATAAAAATAAAAATAAAAATAAAAGCCACTCATCTGGACTTCGCTACTTTAACCCTTATGTGCTGTTCGGGATGTTTTCATCCACTATGGGGAATTTTTGAGTCTTAATTTGGCCATAACTCTCTCCGTGTTTCAGCAAATGGAATGATTTTTGGTGACAAATCTTATTTTGACACATATTTTGGGAAAATCCTTTGGAAATTTTCAAAAACTCAACAGTACTCTGTGGGCAAATTCACTCCCCTTTCGTTAACTGCTTTAAAAATGTATCAGATAAATATTTTTTTTAAATTTTTTTTTTTGCTTAAATCTATTAATCAACCTCAGTCCTGATCAAAACTACTAAATTTAAAAAAAAAAAAAAAAAAAAAATCAGGATTTTAACTCTTTAATTGCCAAATTCATAAATGATGTCACTGATTTGGGGAAAAAAACGTGTCAAAGATTAGAAACAACATCGGCTTTGATGCGTTGGTAGTTTTTGTGCAGCATCAGATTTTAACGTTTTAAAGAGTTAAAATCCTGAATTTTTTTTTTTTTTAAATTTAGTAGTTTTGATCAGGACTGAGGTTGATTAATAGATTTAAGCAAAAAAAATAGAAAAAAATATTTATCTGATACATTTTTAAAGCAGTTAAAAGTAACGAAAGGGTCGTGAATTTGAACAATGCACAAGGGTTAATTTAATTATCTTAAGAACCGCTTTAATAATCCCTGATCACTTTGGAATATTATCTTCAAATATATATTTTTCCTGAAGTTGGTGCCCTGAATTTTCTTTTATTTTGTAATTATGATGTCACAGAGATCCCAGTCAAATTTCCAATTTTTAAAAGCAGATGCATTTGGCTTGGTCCCTCAGATACAAACATAACTTCTCTCCGCACGAGATGTTTGGAATAATAGGAACATTCTAGATTGCTCTTTTTAATACCTCATTCAAAAAGTTGGACAACTTCTTAACCCATTGCTACTCCGATTTGGACTAAGAAGTTGGGTAACCCTAACCCTATAACTCTAACCCCGATTTCTTTTAATCTCAGAAGGACAAAATTCCTTACTGCTAAAATGAGCAATGTTTTTTAAACAGTTTCCTCTAGAACAGGGGTGGCTAATGTCAGTTCTGCTGAGTTCAGAAATCCCACCTGAGCAAGCTAATCAAGGTTTGAAGGGTTGCTAGAAAGTTATAGGCAGGTTTGTATTCTGGTTTGTAATGAGCTTGTATCTAAACTCTGCAGGACTGAGTCTGTCCAGGACCGGAGTTCGCCACCCCTGCTCTCAGTGTTATTGCTGTTGTGACTTTCCATGGCCATTGGTCAATTCCTTGAATTGAATTGAATTGATACAATTGTTTGAAATTTACATTTTTCTGCAGATCAACAATTTAATAATCATAATATTAGCGCTATTTTCCAGAGAGGTGGTAAAAAATTCTTACAGTATGTAATGCCATAGGCTATTGTAATAACATTGCAGAGAATATGCACTTGAAGAAAGTAGCCTAATTACTTGCCCCAAAATGATCTGCTTTCAAATAAGCAAGAATGAATTAAAATTAAGTTCTACCAACTAAATCTTATCTTAAGCGATGTAGATCGGACATTGATGTGGGTTGCTCTTTCTGTCAGTCCTCAGTGGAAGACCATAAACCCACTCATTTATTATGGTACTGATGTGTATGCACAGAAATCTTGAATTTTGAATTATTAAAAACAACAACAACAAAAAAAACACCCCCCCCCCCCCCCGAGATGGTAATGCAGCAAAAGGTTATGCCTTATTTTTAAATTATTAAATTGTCCTTGACCTGTATTCTACAAGCCAAACATTATACACACAAGTGCAAATGTAATGGTCCTAAACCTTTCTTTCCTGCCTTTATGAATGAGCTTGATGAGTATTTGAAATCTAAAGCTCCAAATATCTCAAAGCTGTGAAAAACTGTGCTCTCTCTCTCTCTCTCTCTCTCTCTCTCTCTCTCTCTAGCTATATAACTGTGTATATTCAACTTATATGACCACTTAAAGAGTTAGTTTACCCAAAAATGAAAATAAATTCTGTCATTAATTCCTCTCCCTCATGTCATTTCAAACCCTTAAGACTTGTTTTTCATCTTCGGAAGACAAATGAAGATCCTATTAATGAAATCTTTCTGTCCTTCATTGACAGCCTCTGCAACTACCACTTTGACTCTTCAAAACGTTCATAAAGAGATCATAAAACTAAGAAACCGAGAACCGATGAGGTTCATTCTCGTGTGTTACACAGGTTCAGTTGAGATTCTGTTTATGTTCGCTGATCAGTGTTTCTATTTGAATAAAAGCCCAAATTAAATACGTTCATCATATAAAGCAATCGAGTCTCTTCAGTCAATTTGGACTAAAGCAATTAATTCATATGGAATTTGTGGTTAAGATCAATGTGGCACAAGTTTATGCTGACAAGTGAATGCACTCCTTGGTTACTCAGAAACTTGGAAGAAACTGGAAGACACAATGCTCAGAATTATTCAGAGTCCTCATCTAACGACCAATCAGAAACAAGACTTAAGCAGGGCCTTGAAGAACTACACTCATATGCTGATGTTCATGTATACTGATTGGGTAGAATTCAGTGTCACAGAGTACAGACCATTACCATCATGACCATTACATTGGGATGCTCTGAAAATGGAGTGCTAAACTTTAGAAAGCTGTTGTAACTATTGCCCTTGAGGTTGATATAAAAAATGTAAAACAATGGCACATTGTTGGTTTTGACCACAATACAATAGCATACAGTAGCATTTAGACGTAACTTACAAATAATTATTAATGTCCTCTAATGAAGCTTTTGAGGCTGTAAACTCACTGCGCAATTTTCAGTCCTTGCATTAAGTAAAATTAAAGTCGTTATTTTTGTTTTCTGTTGCGAAAAAGTATTCCCGTCACTTCATAATATTAAGATTGAACCACTGTAGACACATTGACTATTTTAACAATGTTTTTACTACTTTTCTTGAATATGGTAAGTTCATTGCTTTCAATAGAGGATAAAAACCTCTTGGATTTCATCTAAATATCTTTGTGTTCTGAAGATGAACGACAGTCTTACGGGTGTGGAACAACATGAGGGTGAGTAATTAATGACAGAAATTTCCTTTTTGGGTGAAATAACCCTTTAATAAAATGGGTTAGTTCACAGCACATGGATTCAACTACTCAACCGAGTCAGCCATCGTCACATACGCCTAAAAATTGCCTGTTTGATACACCTTGTTTGTGTCATTTTTTTATGCATTTTGACTGTCATGACCCAATGATTAAAAATGAGTCATCCCTGCGCCCAAGAAGTTAGGAATAACCTAACTTAATGACTGCTGCCCTGTAGCACTCTCATCCATAAAGTGCTTTGAGAGCTTGTCATGACCAAAATCAATGTCACATCCCACCCACACTGGACCCCATACAGTTTACCTTGATGCAACACTCCACTTCAGATGTCATATCACACACCATTCTCAGCCTGTTCACTCTGTACAATAAAGACACTTACATCAAGATGCTCTCAGTTCAGCACAATATATTAACACAGAGCAAACTCTCCATACTTGGACTTAAAATTGACACAAAAATGAATACTAAGTGAATAAACTTTCAGATAGTGCCTTGTTGCTTTTGTTGTGTGAGAAAGATGTTGTGCATTCAGCATTCTCCTTTTGTGTTCAGCAGAGGGAAGAAAGACATGCGTCTTTGAAACAACATAAGGTTGAGTGCAGGATAATGCAGTTTTAATTTGGAAGTAAACCACCAAATGATCTTGACTTGCAGACTAACGCTGACAGTTCAGGGTGTATGACCATAACATCTGGCTCAGGAGCTTCTTTGCATGGACCACAACAGACAACAACTATGGAGCACTACTATAAAAGCACTAACTGATCACAGTAGTTCCAATTTCTCAGTACTGGGCAAAAATAATAATTTTTTTTTTAATTGTTTGTAAATCTTCAATAAAGAATTAGCATAAAAATAATTATTACGTTTTAATAAATACATGTAAGAATCTGGATAAAAGATTTGATTAATTTTGATAGATGTGGTCATTGAATGCATTCAGAATCAAACGATGCATGCGTTTTAAAGAAATGTACAGTTTGATTGAGAGATGCTGGTGTTTTCTAGCACATTTTGTTTCATTTTCTGTGTGTTTTTTGTACTGTCTCAAATGTTTATATAATATTTTCATATTTGCCTGCTAAATATGTTGAGAAATATACATCATATCCCTAAACTGTGTGAAAGTCAAGTACATACCTCACTATCAGGGTGTGTTATAGCAGCAATAAAATTGTGCTAATCCTTAAATTTTAATCTATACTATTACTATAACCAGCACAAAATAAACTAAATTAAGGACACCTTATGAATCTAGACCTAAGGACTCCTAACAACCTAATGAGTGACCAATTATAATGAACTATTATCATTAAAGTACACTCAGTCATATCATTATTCAAAACCAGACATGGGTGAGGCAGTAATTTTCTCTACAGTCACTGTAGTAATGGAAGCTGGCCATTTCCATAATTGAATGAAAGCAGGTGCTTGACTAGACAGGACAGATATTTAAAAAGGATTTAGTCCACATATTAGTAAGTGTTCAACTCAGAGAAAGTATGGTGTGGCGAAACCATATGATTTCAGAAACAAGCCTGTAAGGGCTGTAAGCTTACACTGCTATTTTGAATTGGAAACAAAAAGAAATTTAAGGATGATGTGCATAATTCACTTTTTTATCTGATTCCAATAATATTAATCGGATTCCATCAAAGTTGTTGTTATTCTTTAACTTCTTATCCTTTAAAGGTAAATGTCTTTCTTAGAACTGACAGGAGAAATTTAACCTGAGCTCTGAGATTTACATTTACATTTTTACATTTTTCATCATTTAGCAGACGCTTTTATCCAAAGCGACTTACAAGGGGAGCGATCAGGGGTTAGGTGTCTTGCTCAAGGGCACTTTAGTCATGGTCTCGAAGGTGGAGAGAGTGCTGTTTTATTCACAATCCCCACCTTCAATTCCTGCCGGCGTAGGAATCGAACCAGCAACCTTCTGATTACAAGCCCAACTCCCTAACCACTAGGCCACGACTACCCCACAGATCCATGAGATCCATGAGATCCATGAGATCTGGTTGGGAATTTTGTTTAATCTCCAAAACATGTTAGAAAACACAAAAAGTATGTGGGAAGCACATGTGGCCTGTGAAGCAAATGGCACAAATAGAGATTCAAGCGACATTGCCTCCCCAGACCGAACCATCCTGTCCTTGGATTATCCCAACAGTCCTCAATCAGCATGATTCCCTTGAACCAGATAAGCCTTAGCATACTGTGATGACGAAGGGCATTGTCTCACATTTAATTCTCATGTATACCTTTAACTACTGATGAATAGGGAAGTAAAGAGTTCCACATACGCTCTCAGCCATACAAGCCACACTTGTGTGCAAGAAAGCTTCAGTTTGGGACTTTACCCATCGCACACCCACACCAGCTCCAATAAAGCTATTAAAATATTTTGCTATTTCTGATAAACGAAGATTTACTATTGCAATGGCTTACAGATACAATATAATGTAACGTATAGCCTACAGAATGCTTGTGAACTGAAGTTGTGTTCACAGTTGTATTTGCTTTGAAATATTCCCCTAATGGCTGTGCATTAGATAATTTCTCAACAAAATCTGTAATTTTCTGTGAAACCCACGGCAGCATCCAAGAATCTCATGGCATTTCATAACTATTTAACAATTTGGCAAATTTGTGGTTAAACCTTTGTAATTTCTACATTTTACATTTTTGTACAATGAAATTTCCACCTCATAAAATAGTTGCGCGGTCCCATTTAAACTTTAAATAATCTAACTTACTGAAAGCTGTCACTAATTTTGTGCTTGTACTCAAGCAACCCTGAATTCAAACGTTATGATCTTTGTCTCGCACTCTTAAGCCTGTTCACACCAAGACGGATATTTGGTGTGAAAATTTGGTATGAGAAAAGTGAACATTTGCATGAAATCAATGCATTTTTGAGAGGTTTTAATTTCTTTTATTTCACACTGCAAAAGAAACTTGCCAACCAATTTTGGTCACATGCCCAGAGTTGCTTCTGTTTCATAAAACTACAACTTGGTGGAACTCATGAACAGACCAACATTTTGCAAAGCGACAGTGAATAACAGACTTTTTAACCTTTTCATTGTAACTTTTAATAGTATTAGCAAGACAGGCCATTTCCCACAAAGCTGGATTTGGTTTTTACTTTGGAAAATCTGACAACATCAGGTGTGGAAGAATTTCATAGATCAAGATTTGTGCCATATATTCATTATCCTTTTAAAAATCCTTAAATTGCATAAGCTCATTTTTCTGCCTTTAACTGACAAAGGGCGTTAAACTGGCACAAACCACTTCCACACACACCCTACCTCCTTCTCCCATCGTTTCCTTCTCCCAAAGTGCAGGAGCCGCCCTGGATCTCCGTCTCTATAAGAGGTAGAGTCAGGCTCAACGTTGCCATCCTCGTCAGGACAGCTCTAACGGTTTCCTTCAGTGTCCTCGCTGGGTTCATCTCATCTCTGCATCCATCCACCATGTCGTGCTCTGTCCGTACGTCATCCTGCTACAGTCCTAAGACCATGACTTCAAAATCCATAGTTACTCCAGTTAGCTGTGGTACAATCATTTCTTGTGCACCCAAAGCCTACAGTGTATATGGCTGTGGTTTTGGAGGAAGTGCTCGCATCTCATCCTCCTGTTATCGCCGCCCTGTTCTCGATTGCTTCCCAGATCTGCATTGCAAAATTGGTGGAGGATATGGACGTTATGGCAGACTGAACAGTGGAGGACTTGGAATCATGGTTGGGAACTGTGATTACATGCAGCTGAATGAGAAGTCCACCATGCAGAACCTGAACGACCGTCTGGCGTCCTACCTTGATAAGGTGCGCTCCCTGGAGGCTGCCAACGCCACTCTGGAGAGGCAGATCCGCGAGTACTATGAGAAGAAGGGGCCGATCTGCCAGAGGGACTACAGTTGCTACTGGAACACCATCGATTGCCTGAAGGAAAAGGTACACTTTCATGATGGATGAAAATGATGGAAAACTTGTAACATATTTAAGTATGCTCTACATGAATGTATTTTTATGTCAATGTTCTATATTGATAGATTGGAGCTGCTACCATCAACAACGCCAACATCCTACTGCAGATCGACAACGCCAAACTGGCTGCTGATGACTTCAGAGTAAAGTCAGTTCTCTTAAATTATATTCCTATGTAACCACAGTTTGACAGCTTTAGCATCTTAAGAGATCATATTGGTCATGTTTAAAACACGATTGGTGAGTTTATTCCCCATCTTGCCTCTCCACCAATCAGATATGAGCATGAGTTAGCAGTGCGCCAGTCTGTGGAGGCCGACATCGCCAACCTGCGTCGCTTGCTGGACCAATTGACCCTGACAAAGGCCGATCTGGAGATGCAGATCGAGACTCTGCAGGGAGATCTAGCATGTTTGAAGAAGAACCACCAGGAGGTTAGTTTGCCTGTAGCAAATGAAACTATGTATGAGTGGTCTTGAAAATTTTGCCTATGTGCAAAGTGAAGCATGCTTAGAAAGGACTTGCATTGGAAATTCCTTGATTAAATGAAAATTCAAAAGCCACATGTAAATGAGTTAGTCAAGACTTGATGAATGAGCCATGTGTGGTTACAGGATGTGGAGGCACTAATATGTCAGCTGACAAACACAAAAGTGTGTGTGGAAGTGGATGCTGCTCCTCAGCAAGACCTGAACAAGGTTTTGGAGGAGATCCGTTGTCATTATGAGACCATCATTGACAAACACCGCAGAGAACAGGAGTGCTGGTTCAAAGAGAAGGTGAGACTGCAACCTGTGTGAATCTTTATTTGCCATCATATATAGTGGCAGTAAACAGTACCGTATGACTCAGCACATAACAAATTATACACATTTGTTGTGTATACTCTTACTCTCTTTAAGACGGCACAACTGTGCAAAGATGTGGCCTGCCACACAGAGAGCCTGGAAACTACTAGGTCACAGATCTCAGATTTGCAGCGTACCTTGCAGTGTCTGGAGATCGAACTACAGTCTCAAATCAGCATGGTGAGAAAATCATCTGTTTATTTGAATGCACAAGCACATTATAGCTGAAAAATATCGTTGATTAAGAGAATGGTGAGATATACGGGAGGAGGAAATATCTATATTGTCATTCCTTTTATCATTCTGCCTCTTCTCATCACCAACACAGAAAAGAGCACTGGAGTGCTCCCTGTTGGAAACAGAGGCTAGGTACAGCTCTATTCTAGCAGGCTTCCAGAAACACATCGACACATTAGAAGCAGAGCTTTGTCAGGTGCGCTCTGGCATTGAGCAGCAGGGCAGAGACTATGATGCACTGCTGGACATCAAGAGCCGCCTGGAGCAGGAGATCGCCACTTACAGGTGCCTCCTGGAAAATCAGGGCATCAGGTGAGTTCTTCTTTTTATTTCAAAGACCTGAACATCACAAGGATGGGAAATTGGGTGTTGAGTGTTTTTTTTCTTTCCTCTCACTTTTAGGACTCAAGGACAGGGTAATTAAGATCTCTCTTTATATATTGTGGTTGTGGGGGTGGTTTGGATCGGCTTCAGATTGTATGTCATTTATTAATATCTCTTTTACTCTCCCTTTCAGGTGATGTGTTTGTGTGTGCACCAGTCGAAACTGTAGTCAGTTGTAAACAAGTCATATGAACAACATCAACTGTAAACAAACAATGTAACAAGTTTGTAGAGCAATTGTTTTAGACATTCTGTACTGACAGTCTTACAATTCACCATTAAAGATCAGTTGAGAAGCAGTTTTCTTTCCTGTCTTTCTTGATGTATTTCTTGTTAAAACAGGAAGTTTGGACATCAGCAAAACTTAAATTTTGACTATGTTTAAGAGTACATTAAACTCTCATTTTATTTTAAGAGGCCTTTTACAGCTATTGATATTCTGACTGGGAGAGCCTTTATGCATGACCTTGAATAAAATTCAATCCCAGCATTTTAGATTCTGTTTCTATATTTAGGAACTTTAAATCACTAAATCAATAGTAACACTATCTTAATATTATGTTAATTATAGAATAGTTGAGAGGTTACAGTAACATAGGCTTTTGAAACTTTATTAACACCTTTATTAAATATTAATTATGCATTCATATTAATAATAAGGAGAATCGTTGATATATATATTTATACATGTATTTTTTTTGTTTAGGAGGTTTACAAATTTACAAACATTTTAAGACAAAACAAACATTTTGACAATAACATTACAACTGGGCTGTTATAAGTGAAGTGAAAATGACATGAGAAGTCCAACCCACTCAAAATTTGTCCTCTGCATTTAACCCAAGTTGTGAACACACACACACAAACCGTGGACACAATAAATGTAATATTGATCATATCCCATCAATAATTAAAGTAGCTATTTGACGTTAGATATACACACAAAAGACTGAGTGTCTCTGTGTCGCTCAGGCTGCACTGCAGTGTCTATTCACAGGTGCGATCCCACTACTGATCGGCACGGGGGTTTTGACCTGCTCCGTCTCCGACCTGGGCCGGTTCACCCCTCCTTAGACGACCTGGTGGTCCCGGGCTCCCCCAGGAGCACCATATCGATACCGAACTTAGTGCGGACACCCGCTCGCCATAGTCCACTGCAGCCCAGAACCCCTGAACTCAAGTGATCCTCCAGCCTCAGCCTCCCAGTAGCTTGGATTACAGGCGCGCGCCACTGCACCCGGCGAGAGCTGCGAGAATCAGCGCTGCTGCTGAATCTAGTGTCTCACAGCGACCTCTAGTGTGTGAAAACTGATGTTCAGGTTGCAGTTAGGCAGGGTGAACTAAAGCATTTTGCAATGTCTTTGGTAGCTATATTGTCAAATGTAAATTGCAAATTTCTTCAAATTAACCTCTTTTTTTAAATTATGCTTTAAATTAATTTAGTAGGCAACGATACAATACACAATAACAAAATCAAATAATAGCTGTTTAACCACATTTAATTCCTAGCCTGAATCTTCTATCTACCATAAGAGTAGCCCATTTATTTTAATCTAGTCTCATTATTTCTAATACATTAGATTTTTTAAAAAGAAACTAATAATAGTTTAACCAATGAATCATTTAATATATCTATAGATGTGCAGCTGGTTTGAACATTAAATGTATATTATAATTGTGTAACACTGACCAACATTTGTGATAAAGTATGATAAAAAATAATAATATATTACATTGTTGTAAATTTATCTAACAAGGTAGCCATACAGAATAATATATTTTAATATAATAAAAAAAAGACTGGATAACTCAATTTTGCCACTAAGGGCTTTATTTTGTGTTAATTTGTTGTTGCTGTTCAGCCACAGAATAACTGTTCACACAAAAGACTGAGTGTCTCTGTGTCGCTCAGGCTGCACTGCAGTGTCTATTCACAGGTGCGATCCCACTACTGATCGGCACAGGGGTTTTGACCTGCTCCGTCTCCGACCTGGGCCGGTTCACCCCTCCTTAGACGACCTGGTGGTCCCGGGCTCCCCCAGGAGCACCATATCGATACCGAACTTAGTGCGGACACCCGCTCGCCATAGTCCACTGCAGCCCAGAACCCCTGAACTCAAGTGATCCTCCAGCCTCAGCCTCCCAGTAGCTTGGATTACAGGCGCGCCACTGCACCCGGCGAGAGCTGCGAGAATCTGCGCTGCTGCTGAATCTAGTGTCTCACAGCGACCTCTAGTGTGTGAAAACTGAATACTAGGCTGCTGTTGGCTTTTCAGCAGAATCAATGAACTACATAAAAGACTTTATATATCTTTGGCATACCTTCACAAGTCAATGACACATTTTCAATCACTAATCTCCAAACAGATCATTAAACTGTTTTTTTTTTTCCGTCAAAATGTTTGAATATTCTTTTAATTAACTTAAAGTTACAAAATGCCTCTCATTCTTTTTGTAGATTTTGTAAATATTCTTTATTTGTCATTTCACAGTAATGTAAATAATATTTTTGCATTTTTGTGTGATCGTCAAATGACATCCCTATAAAACTCTGATAAAGACTGATGCTGACATTTGTTAGCTTGACAAAAAGGGATATTACCCTGCATGATATGGTCTGCGTAGTCTTTTCATCAAGTTTTGACTATTTCAGTAGTTTTTACATCATCAAACTGGACACTCAGTCTTTTGTGTGAACAGTTATTCTGTGGCTGAACCGCAACAACAAATTAACACAAAATAAAGCCCTTAGTGGCAAAATTGAGTTATCCAGGTTTTTTTTATTATATTAAAATATATTATTCTGTATGGCTACCTTGTTAGATAAATTTACAACAATACAATATATTATTATTTTTTATCATACTTTATCACAAATGTTGGTCAGTGTTACACAATTATAATATACATTTAATGTTCAAACCAGCTGCACATCTATAGATATATTAAATGATTCATTGGTTAAACTATTATTAGTTTCTTTTTTTAAAATCTAATGTATTACAAATAATGAGACTAGATTAAGATAAATGGGCTACTCTTATGGTAGATAGAAGATTCAGGCTAGGAATTAAATGTGGTTAAACAGCTATTATTTGATTTTGTTATTGTGTATTGTATTGTAGCCTACTAAATTAATTTAAAGCATAAATAAAAAAAAGAGGTTTATTTGAAGAAAATTTGCGATTTACATTTGACAATATTGCTATCATAGAGATTGTAAAATGCTTTAGTTCACCCTGCCTAACTGCAACCTAAACATCAGTTTTCACACACTAGAGGTCGCTGTGAGACACTAGATTCAGCAGCAGCGCTGATTCTCGCAGCTCTCGCCGGGTGCAGTGGCGCGCGCCTGTAATCCAAGCTACTGGGAGGCTGAGGCTGGAGGATCACTTGAGTTCAGGGGTTCTGGGCTGCAGTGGACTATGGCGAGCGGGTGTCCGCACTAAGTTCGGTGTTGATATGGTGCTCCTGGGGGAGCCCGGGACCACCAGGTCGTCTAAGGATGGGTGAACCGGCCCAGGTCGGAGACGGAGCAGGTCAAAACCCCCGTGCCGATCAGTAGTGGGATCGCACCTGTGAATAGACACTGCAGTGCAGCCTGAGTGTCAACACAGAGACACTCAGTGTTTTGTCAGTGGTGGACAGTAATGAAGTAAATGTAATTCGTTACTGTACTTAAGTAGCTTTTTTCGTGTATCTGTACTTTACTGGAGTATTTCCATTTGGTAAGACTTTTTACTTTAACTTCACTACATTTCAAAGTCAGTAATCGTACTTTTTACTCCACTACATTTTGCGAAATCAGTCGTTCCTTTTTATTTATTAGTGGATAAAAAAAACTGAGCTGGTTAAGCGTGTGGCAAACCACCAATCAGGGTTCAGCGCGCGCTCTGTTTTGAACTTGGTTTGATTGATGCTTACTTAGCGCGAGCAGTTCAGTGTCAGTGCAACGACATAACATTTTGACAGTGCCAGTGCCAATCATGATGGAGAATCGCGAACTCCAACGTCTCACAACAGCCGTGGCCTTCTTTGCGCAATTTTTTTGAAATCGTTGAAAAGAAGAAGTCTTTCATTTTCAACTGCCTCCTCTGCCTGCCTCGGAATTGTAGATTTTTTTCTTGCAAGAATTCTCCTTCCAATCTTAGGAAACACCTTGAGGTATGCCATTTTTATTCTAGTGCTCATTTTTAAATCAGTAATTTAAACAGTAAACAGTAGCTTGTGTTGGAGAAAGTTTGTTACTATGATATAAAGTATCATTTATGTGCTAATTTGCTGACAAGCAGGTGTATGAACTACAAAGAGTCTTCATGAGAAGAGAATGACCACTGACAAGCAGGTGTATGAACTATAAAGACAAGAAAATGCCGGGGCTGTCAAAAAAGTGATATATGGCTCAAAGGGACGGGAGAAAAACTTTGGAAGGAGGCCTCAGTACCGGGAAAGCCCTGACCTTAAAAGCTAAAAGACAATCATTCACACTAACATGACAGGTGAGGGATCAGAAAAGATGAATAATGACCACTACCCAGCTAAGGAATGGGATAATTAGTTAAGAAAAGGTAAATCAAAAGTGACATTAAAAGTGACATAAGAGAGTGACATTTTATTTATAAAAATAAAACACAAGGTGATTGGCAACCATTATCTAATGAATATGGAAGAATTCATTGTGGCCAATCATCAAAAAGGGGTCTGAGGAAAAAGATAAGTGCGAGAACTCTCATTGGATCTTTACGATAAGAAAAATGTATGAAATGAGCAGACTGACACTGTAAAGATCAGATGTTAGGCTGGACGCTGAGCTGACATCTCACTTTGTTGCCGGCAATAAAGTTCATCTCTGAAGACTTGGAACTTCTGACTCTGAGAGCTTTCTTGACCAACGACTTTGACTCATCAGAAGTGACTGCGAACTGGCCACAACACTTGCAGAAAACGGTTTCATTATTTACCTTAAATTAGCTGTTTCACCGAAGTTTGTAGTATTTGAAGCTCAGTGCTCCAATATTGATGTTAGCACTTTTTGACGGAATATAAATTCTATTTTGACTAGTTTTGCATGCATCGTATGATGCTAAAACAATTGGCAAAGATCGCTTTTCAGCACGGCAGGGCTTATTTTTAGTCCTAGAAGGGCAAGAATGGACTCAAAAAACTTTGAGAATCAGCTCCTTCTCAAGCTGAATAAGTATATACTAAGTACTATTGCTGTGTGTGTTTGACTGAAGTTCAAATGAGTCAAGAAACTGTGAAGAAGCTTGTCAGTGAAATTCGCCTCCAAATGCTGATCCATCTGAAAGCATTGCGAGTTTCAGTCGCTTATAATGTACATTTGAAAAAGCAATGTGCATCAAACATCTTTCCAGACATGAGAAGCATTTATTAACATTTTGTCCAACAAAAGACAACATTTAATAACATGTTTTTACTCCAAACTAGCTTCATAACGACATTTGAGCATCCTTTTGTGAGAAGATGTGATTTCAGAATACAGAATTACAGAATAAGGCAGTCGTGTGTTTATTATTCATGTTTAATCAGTCAAAGCGTTTCAATCTGCTGTTTATTCTACAGCGATACGACGCGTTATCTTCTGCTGAAGGGCATATTTTGAGTTCCTGCGTAAGAGCGCCCTCTGGCTTTCAGATGGAGAAGCATTTACTACTGATCACAGAGCAGTACTGCTCTGACAAGCTGCGCATTAAATAATCGCAGCCTTTGCCCTGATATGAAGATTATTGAAAGCTTCAGGAGTCATCTGAACACTGCGCGTCTGCAGCAGACAGAGCAAACTCAAAAACACACACACAACAAATAAGGCCGAATCATTTAGCAAGAAAGTTCCTTACGACAGGAAAAGCGACAGATGGAAAGATATAACAAACACTATCACCAATTATATTGTCAAATAAAACATTTTTGAATGATGCAAAATATCATTATCGGAAAACTCGTAGAAAATATCGAGAAATCATTTTTTGTCAACATCGCACACCCCTATTGGCAAGTGTGTTTCTTTCGATACAAAAAACGAGTTCCTGTTACAGTAAATCTGATGCGGCCAGTTGATATTTCTGAAGAGACATTCAGATACAACATAGTAAAAGAAAACTCATGTGAACCTGTGTTTAATACAAGCGTGTATTAATCTTAAACTTGCATCTGTCACAAATAAACCTTAAACTGAATCTGAATCTGCTCTCAAATCCTGTTGTTTCATTTGGTTCTAAAGGAAATTCTTTAGCTTCCAGGTTTTGGGATCATGGTCATTTTAATAGATATCAGTGTTTGAATAATATTCTATTAATAGATCAGTGTGCTAAGAGTAACAAAGTCTTTTCACATAAACTGAGATGATTAAGCAAGAGATTTGTGACAAAAATTGAGGACATTATAGCCTTAATAAATTATAGTACTTCGAATACTTAAGTACATTCGAAAGCAAATACTTTTGTACTTTTACTCAAGTATAATTTCAAAGGGAGTACTTTTACTTTTACTGGAGTAATATTTTACCTAGTGTATCAATACTTTAACTCAAGTACTGGGTTTGTGTACTTCGTCCACCACTGGTCTTTTGTGAGCACATTTGTTCTGTGGCTGAACCGCCAACAACAACAAAATGAACACAAAATGAAGCCCTTGATGGCCAAATTAAGTTATTCAAACCACTCTTTGTTTATTAAGTAGTCTATTCTACTGTTGCTGCTCTCTAGATAAATTTATACCAATACATTATTTTTTTTTTATTGTACTGAATCTCAAATGTAAGATAGATGCCAATAATTTACAAATATAACACATAGTTAAAAATCAAACCTGCTGAAATCTACAGATATAGCAAATGTTTTATTGATAAGTTCAGTTTATTATTTTTTTTAAATCAGATTTTGTTAAAACTAATGAGAACTGATTACGATAAATAGGTATTATGGTAATTGCATTATAAGGCAATTGAAAGTTATGTCTAAAGGAAACTGCAAACATCTTGTGGTTAAACATCTTGTTTTTGAAATTTTTATTGAACTAATTAACTTGAAGCAAAAATTTCGAAGAAAATGCATTATTGAAGAAAATGTAGATTAGACAATACTAAGGAGGTGAAACGATTGATCATCATTGGAGTCCTAACAACAGAGCACATTCATGACATTTCTTGTCACCCACACCATATAAGCACTGCTCACATTCTAGACAAATTTTACTAGGGGGGCCAAGGAGGGGCCAGTGTTTAACCAGAGGGGCACATTGTAACAAATTATATTTGAAGATTATAAACTTTATTTTACTTTAAAATCATAAAAACATTTATTACAACATTTGTACAAGAGTGAGTGCAGGTGCAAAAAAGGTAGGTTCATCAATGTTGATGATTATTATCAATGATTTGTGAAGGATCATGTGAGACTGGAATAATGATGGAGTAATGATGATAAATTCAGCTCTGATCACAGGATATAAATTACACTTTACTATATATTCAAATAGAAAACAGTTATTTTACATTTTAATAATATCTCACAATATTACAGCTTTTTGTATTTTTAATAACATAAATGCAGCCTTGGTAAACAGAAGAGACTTCTTTCAAAAACAACCAAAATAGCACAGTTTCCAAACTTTTGATTGGTAGTGCATATCTGCATGTATTTCAAAATGTAGGCCAAGTAATTACTTAAAAAAAAATAAACATTAGAGCCATATTGACACAAATTATTTACATTTTACATTTAGTCATTTAGCAGACGCTTTTATCCAAAGCGACTTAAAAGTGAGTAATACAAACAAGCGAACCAATTTTGAACCTGATGGTGCAGTACTTGATCCAAATGGATCCCCTTTCTGTCCCTCTGGCTGTTCCTCTCTCTGTCCCTGTATGTTTTCTTCCTCCTCATCCTCTTCTTCATCCTCCTCATCCTGGAATTTCCCTCTCTGTGTCAGAGCCCTCACTTTCATCTCTCCAACCTCCACTGACTCCTCTGGCTCTCCCAACTCTCAAAATACGATTTGATTTGTTTCTCTCACTTTTTTGTTTACTGGGGCAAAAAACGACCTTATGTTCCTTACTCGTTTCATGATAACAATCAGAAGAAAACAAAATGTGCATTACATTTCATTGCCGTCCCTCTCCACTTAACACGGGCAGATAACCTGTTGATTACTTTACTCAGATGTATGTTATACTCTTGTAATTTAACTAAGGTGTCGCAGCAGGACATTCATCTTCTATTGGTCAAGTGTTCACGTGATATGAATTTTGTAGGTCAGAGTTCACCAAAGTTGAAGAAATCTCCATGATCTTGTGTTTTCGGTCTCCTGCTTTCACATCTGTCCAGAAGTGTATAAAGTGTGATTGAACCTTAAAATGAATTTCAAAATTAGAGTCTGGGGAATCAAACAATGAATTATTTTACTATTAATAACATTCTATGTTCATTTTGTTATTGACATTTTTTCATTGTAAATAAACACTGACAAAAGACTGAGTGTCTCTGTGTCGCTCAGGCTGCACTGCAGTGTCTATTCACAGGTGCGATCCCACTACTGATCGGCACGGGGGTTTTGACCTGCTCCGTCTCCGACCTGGGCCGGTTCACCCCTCCTTAGACGACCTGGTGGTCCCGGGCTCCCCCAGGAGCACCATATCGATACCGAACTTAGTGCGGACACCCACTCGCCATAGTCCACTGCAGCCCAGAACCCCTGAACTCAAGTGATCCTCCAGCCTCAGCCTCCCAGTAGCTTGGATTACAGGCGCGCGCCACTGCACCCGGCGAGAGCTGCGAGAATCAGCGCTGCTGCTGAATCTAGTGTCTCACAGCGACCTCTAGTGTGTGAAAACTGATGTTCAGGTTGCAGTTAGGCAGGGTGAACTAAAGCATTTTGCAATGTCTTTGGTAGCTATATTGTCAAATGTAAGGGGCACATTTGATTCAAATACACCTATTTTTCCCCCAAATTTATGCTTTAAATTAATTTAGTAGGCTACAATACAATACACAATATCAAAACCAAATAATAGCTGTTTAACCACATTTAATTCCTAGCCTGAATCTTCTATCTACCATAAGAGTAGTACATTTATTTTAATCTAGTCTCATTATTTCTAATACATTAGATTTTTTTAAAAAGAAACTAATAATAGTTTAACCAATGAATCATTTAATATATCTATAGATATGCAGCTGGTTTGAACATTAAATGTATGTTATAATTGTGAAACATTGACCAACATTTGTGATAAAGTATGATAAAAATAATAATATATTATATTGTTGTAAATTTTTCTAACAAGGTAGCCATACAGAATAATATACTTTAATATAATGAAAAAAAAAAAAGACTGGATAACTCAATTTTGCCACTAAGGGCTTCATTTTGTGTTAATTTGTTGTTGCTGTTCAGCCACAGAATAACTGTTCACACAAAAGACTGAGTGTCTCTGTGTCGCTCAGGCTGCACTGCAGTGTCTATTCACAGGTGCGATCCCACTACTGATCGGCACGGGGGTTTTGACCTGCTCCGTCTCCGACCTGGGCCGGTTCACCCCTCCTTAGACGACCTGGTGGTCCCGGGCTCCCCCAGGAGCACCATATCGATACCGAACTTAGTGCGGACACCCGCTCGCCATAGTCCACTGCAGCCCAGAACCCCTGAACTCAAGTGATCCTCCAGCCTCAGCCTCCCAGTAGCTTGGATTACAGGCGCGCGCCACTGCACCCGGCGAGAGCTGCGAGAATCAGCGCTGCTGCTGAATCTAGTGCTCTCACAGCGACCTCTAGTGTGTGAAAACTGATGTTTGGGCTACCATTAGACAGGGTGACCGCGTTTTACAATCTCTTTGGTAGCTAATCTCTTTGATGTTTAAAAACATTATGATGTGTCTTATCACTTGTGAACAACTGTAAATGGTAGTGTTTTCCAAATAAAACACATGCTGTTAGTTTAGAATGATGTGTCTAATGCAGAGATCTGTGTTTCGCATTTTGGCAAAAAGTTTGTTTTACAATTACAAACTTAGTGTAAAGCATATAATGTGCTTGCAGTTTGCAGACTTGTTCTTGGGTTAGGTATATGACCCTGGACCACAAAACTAGTCATAAGGGTAAATTTTTTATTTATTTTATTTTTTGACCTAGACCCAATAAGTTTCCAATTTAATTTATTTCACATTTAAAAACAAAAGGAGTTCAACAAAGTGCTGTACATAGAGAGTCATAAAACAAACAACAACAAAGACAACGAGAAAAACCACAGCTTTCAAATCTGAATGAAATTCCAAAGAATAAAAATATATTTTAAGACTAGCTCTAGGGGCAGAAGCATGTGGTTGGCAGACCTCATGGTCAGAAAGTAGGATAGAGCTAAACCATTTAAAATACTTGGACAGCCTTGCTCTTCAGTACTTATTCAGCAGTTCCACAACACTGCTATTAAAACTGCTATTACCACCAGGTCGTCTAAGGAGGGGTGAACCGGCCCAGGTCGGAGACGGAGCAGGTCAAAACCCCCGTGCCGATCAGTAGTGGGATCGCACCTGTGAATAGACACTGCAGTGCAGCCTGAGCGACACAGAGACACTCAGTCTTTTGTGAGCACATTTGTTCTGTGGCTGAACCGCCAACAACAGTATTAACGCAAAATAAAGCCCTTACTGACCAAACTTTGTTTATTATAATAAATTATATTATTCTGTATGCCTGCCCTATTAGATAAATTTACAATAATGCATTATTTTATCTGAAAATCTATAGTAAATGATTCATTGGTTTAACATCAGTTTGTTTTGTAAAAAATATGATGTATTACAAATAATGGAAATAGGTGAATATAAATGTACTACTCTTATGGTAGATGGAAGATGCTGACTAGGGCCTAAATGTGGTTGAACAGCTATTATTTGATTTTGTTATTGTGTATTGTATTGTAGCCTACTAAATTAATTTAAAGCATAAATTTGGGGAAAAAAAGAGTTGTGTTTGAAGATAATGGGCCCCTTACATTTGACAATATAGCTACCAAAGACATTGCAAAATGCTTTAGTTCACCCTGCCTAACTGCAACCTGAACATCTGTTTTCACACACTAGAGGTCGCTGTGAGACACTAGATTCAGCAGCAGCGCTGATTCTCGCAGCTCTCGCCGGGTGCAGTGGCGCGCGCCTGTAATCCAAGCTACTGGGAGGCTGAGGCTGGAGGATCACTTGAGTTCAGGGGTTCTGGGCTGCAGTGGACTATGGCGAGCGGGTGGCCGCACTAAGTTCGGTATCGATATGGTGCTCCTGGGGGAGCCCGAGACCCCATGTCGTCTAAGGAGGGTTGAACCGGCCCAGATCGGAGACGGAGCAGGTCAAAACCCCCGTGCCGATCAGTAGTGGGATCGCACCTGTGAATAGACACTGCAGTGCAGCCTGAGCGACACAGAGACACTCAGTCTTTTGTTATTCAGTGTTTAATTATAATGAACAAACGTCAATAACAAAATGATCACAGAATGTTATTGATAGTCAATTAGTTCATTCTTTGATCGACTCTAATTTTGAAATTCATTTTAAGGGTCAATCACACTATACTTTTCATTCCATTGACTTCTGTGAAAGCAGGACCACCGGCGCCACCTATAGGCAGAGCAGGCAGTGGTCTAGGGTCTCGGTTATGGAGAAAGGGCCTCATTATCATAACATTGGGGAGCAAAATAGGCTCTTTTTCTACTGGATATAGATGAATTGATAATGACTCTCACCTGTAATGAAATCAACTTTTGACAGCGTATCAAATGGTGTCCCACCTTCTCAATAAAAACGCTACGAAAATGCAACTTTTCTGCAGCTGACTGACTTTGTCATTGAATGATGATGGTGCCGAAACGAACGTCCTTCGATGGTGCAAAGCGAAAACAGGAACGAGAAGAACTGCATTTCGTAACCTAGTTGTGCAAGTTGTCATCATCTCTTTTGGACTGATTGCAAATGTATTGTAAAAATAAATTTGTTTTGTCAATCAACGTTATTTCTGGAAAGACCATTTGCTGGTTTATGAGTTTAAAAGAGCGCGAGCTGTGCTGACGCGTTCAGACTGTGAGACACTTTGTATTTGTGCGAAATGAATGATATCGCATCAGGAGCTGACTAGTAAAATACTGAAGTAAAAGAAAAGTTCGTATTGAAAGTCAAAGAGCTAGAATATTTCAGCACTAGAGAATTATTTTAATATTTCAAAAAAGTAACTCTGTATCTTTTAAATTCTTTTATTTAGGCTACATTAGCTACAGCTCTAACATAATACTTAATGAAAAAAATAAGCATACAATTTTATGAAGTAATTAAATATTTCTGCTTAGTAGTTTGTCTCTTTCACTTTTACTAGCAGTTTGTGTAGGCTTAAAATAAAAGTTCTTTATTGGCATCTGTGGATTCATGAAGAACCTTTAAAATCCACGGAACCTTTCCATAACAGGTTCCATAACAGCAGAAAAACATTTCTTTAGATTGTTTTGGAATGTTCTTCACAGTAAGAAAAAAAAAAGGGTTCCATTAAGAACTGATCACTGAAAGGTTCTATGGAGAACCAAAAATGGTTCTTTTATGGCATCACTGTAAAAACTCCCTTTTGAGATCTTTATTTTTAAGAGTGTACAGATTTGAGGTATTTATTGCGCTGCAATAAATCAATAGGAGGGGGAAATTCTGTCCAAAAAATGACTAAAGAATGTTCATTCACTGAAGCGGTTTTCGTTTTCTTTCATTTTACTGTAGCCCTGTAGAGTGTGTTAGGCTACTGTAAATAAATTACTGATCAAATTACTACAAAAAAAAAATCAGTGCATCCCCAACAAACAAATAAGAGATTACCTTTATTAATATGGACATATAAAAAATAAAACATACCAATTTTAAAAACAGATGTTAAATATACAGGTAATAAATAATATTTGTTTTCAGTGTTTTTTATTAGACGGGTGTGGATGCAGGCCTCCAACATAAATTTTGCCTTGGGCCTCCAAATGTCTAGAACAACAAACCAGGGTTAGTCCATATCCATTATACACTTGCATAATGGAAACATGTCAGCTTTCTTGTAGATCATTTCTTGTTGTTCTATGTAATTTCTTTTTTTTTTTTTTTATTACCCAACAGACTCGAGCCAGCTGATTCTAAGTCACTGGTTCTCAGAGGGCTCCAGATTGTCTTTGGTGACAACTTATTTTCTCAAAGTACCATGACAACATAATCCTTTGATTAATTGATAGTCCTTGTTTTTGATAAAATGTGTGCATAAACCATAAAGGGTTAGTTCACCCAAGAATGAAATTTCTGTCATTAATTACTCACCCTCATGTTGTTCCACATTTGTAAAACCTTCGTTCATCTTCAGAACACAAATGAAGATATTTTTTATGAAATCTGAGGGTTTCTGAACCACACGTTGGCAGCAAAGTCATTGCACATTTTGAGGTCCGGAAAAGTAGTAAAGATGTTGTTAAAACAGTCCACATGACTGCAGTGGTTCAAACTTAATTGTTCTGAAGTGAATGCGTTTTGTGCGCAAAATCAAAAAGAACTTTTTAATAATGACTTTATTCAACAATTTCTTCTCTACCTGTCAGTTTCCTGTGCTGTTGATGTAGTGAACGCAGTGCAGCTCTTCTGTGTTTACGTCCGAACGCCTCAGGATTGGCCCACACTGATCTGCACGACATATGCTTGTGATGCTGACACAGGAGCCGGCCAATGAGTTTTGACGTAAAACCTGGAAGCGCCACATTCACTGAGAATGAAACAGAAGAGAAGAAATTGTTGAATAAAGTTGTTAATTTTGTTTTGTTTGTATTCTCGTCACTTCATATTATTAAGGTTGAACCACTGTAGTCACATTGTCCCACCCATGAACTGTTGTTTAGTTTAGTCCTGTCAGTTGTCACGTGGTCTTTGTTTTGGTTTCGATCTGTCATTGTCTCATCATTAGTTCATTGTCTTCAGCTGTGTTTTGTGATTAGTTGCCTGTCACCTGTGCCCCGCTCGTTATCCTCTTGTGTTTCTCTGTATTTATTCCCTCTGTGTCAGTTCAGTCCTTGTCGGTTCTTAATGCTACATGTGTGGATTTTCCCCTGCTTGTTTCCTGTCTATATTCCTGTGCATGATAATTAAACTGTTTTACATAGCAGCCTTCGTCTTCATATCTTCATCATAGTCTACACGTTACAGAAGAACCGACCTCAAATTGTGAAGTTTATAGCAGCGTGTTCTCCGTTTTTTTCCCTGTTTTGTTAGTTTATAAAATTTTAGATCATAAAATAAGTCCATATGAATCCAGTGGTTTAATACAAGTCTTTTGAAGAGACGGCTTTATGTGAATTTGAAGGGATAGAACCCCATTTTGTTTAATGGTCTTTATTTCTGTTTCGAAGATGAACATAAGTCTTACGGGTTTGAAATGACATGAGGGTAAATGACAATGTTAATTTTTGGATGAACCTTTAATGTACTTAGCAGTCGTATTCTGCAACCACTTCACACATTCCCTCATGTGTCTGTCTCATTATAAAACAATATTGTTTAAAATTATTGGTTATGTGATGAGAAATGTCATGAATGTACTCTGTTGTTAGGACTCCAATGATGATCAATCGTTTCACCACCTTAGTATTGTCTAATCTACATTTTATTCAATAATGCATTTTCTTCGAAATTTTTGCTTCAAGTTAATTTCATATCTGTAGATTTCAGCAGGTTTGATTTTTAAATATGTGCTATATTTGTAAATTATTGGCATCTATATTACATTTGAGATTCAGTACAATAAAAAAATAATGTATTGGTATAAATTTATCTAGAGAGCAGCAACAGTAGAATAGACCATTTAATAAACAAAGAGTGGTTTGAATGACTTAATTTGGCCATCAAGGGCTTTCTTTTGTGTTCATTTGTTGTTGCTGTTCAGCCACAGAACAAATGTGCTCACAAAAGACCAAGTCTCTCTGTATCGCTCAGGCTGCACTGCAGTGTCTATTCACAGGTGCGATCCCACTACTGATCGGCACGGGGGTTTTGACCTGCTCCGTCTCCGACCTGGGCCGGTTCACCCCTCCTTAGACGACCTGGTGGTCCCGGGCTCCCCCAGGAGCACCATATCGATACCGAACTTAGTGCGGACACCCGCTCGCCATAGTCCACTGCAGCCCAGAACCCCTGAACTCAAGTGATCCTCCAGCCTCAGCCTCCCAGTAGCTTGGATTACAGGCGCGCGCCACTGCACCCGGCGAGAGCTGCGAGAATCAGCGCTGCTGCTGAATCTAGTGCTCTCTCACAGCGACCTCTAGTGTGTGAAAATATTAAGAAATGAATGCGAGGAAGAAGGGCGAACATTGAATTTTCCTGTCCAAATACCCACACTTGCGGTCTTTGAAGTTGACCACTTGTCTATGACATTTTTCCTGTATTTGGCTGCAGTGTTTTAAGACTGCAATGAGACACACTTCGTGTTGCAAAAATGCATGTGTTTACAGACCTTTTTTAATTTTTATTCACAACACTTTCCATTTTTAAAATAAATTTCTTAATTTCTGCTCAGTAGTCCATATGTGACAGAAGACACAATTTAAAATTATGTTGCTTCTAATTAAGTGAAAAAAAAAGGCTGTTGCAAATGTTAAAAATACACATCTTTGCACCAATAAAATGTTCAACACTTTATCTTTTACCACCAAATTGTATGTAATATCTAGGCCCAATTAATTTAACTTTCATTGGAATGTTTTCCTTAACATGTCGCAATTTCGGGCCACGTGATTTCCCAAACATGGTGGGATATGCTTAACCTCAAATACTACTATAAACGCTTAAAGTGAAAAATGTTTAACGTGGCTTAATGTACCGAGACAGTGACACTAATAAACCATACTATGTACAGCAAAGCAGTACATTTCCTTCCAAAAAGAAAACGCTTAATGTAGCCTACTAAGTGATATTAAAAGATCACATTCTGCCCAAACCAATTTTTCTGTATAATATGCTTTATTAGAATAGTGTTTACAAAGCTTGGTCTTTAAATATCATTGTCTTAGTAGGGTGATATCGGCTAAATGTCCTATCAGGTAAAATGGGCCAAATAATGTTGTAGCGTCTTATCTCTTTAAATTTTTACAGACAATCACAATAACTGATCTTGCATTGTTGCTTCAACGCTTGTTGACATGTAACAATAGTTTTGACTGGTCTGAGTTTTTTAAGGCGGGCAGGGCAGAGTGCTACATGAAGCTTGTCAGAGAAATTGTAAGGTAGTTGAGCCTGACAGTAAATTTCATTCATCAAGGGCACTAAAGCAGTTATAAGCTTACCAACAAAGCAAAGGTTTATGAATAATGTTTTAACATGCTGTTTCAATTTTCTTTTAGTTAGAAATGGCTGGTTAAGCTAAAATTGGCTGTACACACACACACACACACACACACACACACAAACTTTTTCAGAGAAATTGAGGGTGAAAATAGGTTTAGAGGCCTAGATGCATCCATACAAAATCGTAACAGTCTTTAAAAAACTTGCATTGCAGACAGTATGGCAGGAGAACAAGCAAAGACAGGAAACAGAGAGATAAGAAGAGAGAAGAGAAAGAGAAAGAAAGGAAGATGCAGTACAGTAGAATGATAAGACCTATAGCTAGAGGAAATGTTCAAGTGATTTGGTTTTATGGTTTTTTGGGGTTTCTTTGTCAAAGTTGTTCTAATCTTTAACAAAACGTTTGACAGATATTTAACAAGCATACATACATGCACACAAATGGCATCAATGCACAGAAACACACAACTATACAACATAATCACTTCATTTTTTAAATTGCTTTTTTAATTAAATATTCGTTCAACTTTCTATTTAAAGAAATAAATTTATGGTATTGTTGCTATGGCACACTAAAGACAGTAGTTTCAGTTTACTGTTAAAAATAACATGATTTCAGCCGAAATTACCTGTGTTATTCTCTTTTTATACTGGCCCATTTTAACTGAACAACTGGCCCATTTTACCTGAATGTTGTGCCGTGGCTCAACGCTCATAATTTTAAAACAATTTTACTTTTTCACATTTGAAAAAACCCCAAAACATTTAAGAGATCCATGCTAATTTAAAAAAAATATCATTAGATCTCATGCATGAGATTATAAGTCATTTACCAAAACATGGACCATTTTAGCTGACTTCACCCTACATTAAGCCACATTTAGCGTTTTCTTTATGGGAGGAAAATGCTTAACATGTAATTAATTGTGTTGAGTTCAACTGCTTTTCTGTATAGCCTGTATATTTTATTAGTATGGTGTTTGGCCATGCAAACTGACGTGTTGCAGTGTGCGGCGTATGGTCTGAGCACTGACAAGCTGACCTTCCGCATCTGCAACCTTTAAAGCGATGCCGGCAGCACTCATACAACTGTTTTTTTTTT